>CAUYSK010002590.1:0-18961 GCA_963575035.1 Avahi laniger | reverse complement strand
GAAAGTCAGCTGTCCAAAGGCGTTCCAGACAGGCAGAGCAGCAGAGAGAAATGCCCTGGGTGGGCACAGATGTGAGCCCTCCACTAGCACAAAGGAGGCCTGAGGGCTGGAGATCAGTGAGAACCAGGAGAACCTGGAGAGTAGGAGGGAGGCAACAACTCAGGTACCCTGGGACTGGCCTCAAGAGCACACCGTCCATGGTCAGTCATGTACAGGAGGACAAAGAGGTGGTGAGATGCCTGGGACATGACATAAATATATCCAATCACTAATTCCCATCAATTCCCAATTCCTAATGATTCTAACATTTGTCTTTTTCCATTCCTCAAAGCCAGATCACTGCAAGAGGTTTCCATGCCACGAGGAGAAAGGATCTCACCATCTGGTCTGTTGGAGTGGCCAAGATAAAAAGACTGAGGACACACTATTGGGAGAATAAGAGGGCACCGGCACTATTGAGCGGACTTCTAAAGGGAAACAAGCATCTAGTTTCAGGATTTAGTCAGTTAGAGATTAACCCAACAAAGGACAGTGTATCCACACAATGAAATACTAACCAGTCATTTAAAATATAAACTAAATGGCAAAAACATACGTAGCATATGTATCTATAAACACCTGTGTGTCTCTATTATACAGAGATTTATTAAGGATACCAAAATATTAATAATAATCATCTCAGATTTTGGGTGTTTATTTTTTATTCATCTATACTTTCTAAATTTTCTACACTAACCATATGACATTATTTCATCAACTCTAAGATGGCATCAATTACAAGATGAACCACCAAGTAAGAAAAAACTCTGCAAATTAAATTGACTTACTCTTATCCCCTACAATTTTGTCTGTATTAAAAAAGTTCTTCTGGACTTATTTAAACAGATTATCATATCTGTCTCTTGCACACACATAAAGAAGAAAAGACATAGCAAGACCTCATTCTCTACACAAAAAATAAAGAAAATTAGCCAGGTGTGGTGGTGCACACCTGTAGTCCTAGCTAATTGGGAGGTGGAGTTGGGGGATAGCTTGAGCCTGGTAGTTTGAGGCCAGAGAGAGGTAGGATTGCACCCCTGCACTCCAGCCTAGGCAATAGAGTGAAACCTTGTCTCTTAAATATATTTTTTTTTAAAAGGAAAAAGTTACTGGAATAAACTGGTTAAGTCTTCACTTTCAGGATGTGAGTTTCCACACAATATCGACTGTTGTACAATCAAGGGTGTTGGTGATATGGCATTTCTCAAGAGACCTCCACCATCCTGAGATTTTCTTCCAAGTCATTGACCCTCATGCTGCAAGCTACGATAGTGGTTTTTTCTTGGTATCATCAGAAGGCATCGATGGATAGTTTTCAAACAGCAAGCAGGATTTGTGCTCCTTCAAATGGTCCTTAAACGGTATCAGAACTGAAGCATCCAGTTCAGTGGTCACAGCTGCCCAGACTTGCCACCCAGAATACAACCAATTCTGTCAGCCCTGGTAATGACAACTCTAGCCCGGCTGATGACGACTGCAGGACACATAAAGAACAAATCACATTTGATTTCAAAGAAGTTAAATGGAAAAGAATGTGTCACAGAATCAAATATAGTACTGCTTTCACAACAAAAAACCCCAGTAAGTTTGAATATCATAAACAAACATAAAAGGCAAGTATTACTCCAGGATAAATATCTGTAATATATCACAAAGTACTAATATCCTTACAATATAAAGAAACTCTTAAATTAATAACAATCCTAAACTCCCAGAAGAAAAAAAATGGACAAAATACAAACCGGGGCATTTCACAAAAGAAAAAAAATTGATCAATGAACACACAAGAAGTTCAGCCTTATCAATAATCTAAAAAAATGTAAACTGAAAGCAAAAATAGTACAGTATTTCTTCAAGTTGGCAACAAAACTATTGTTGAACTGAAGTTGGGTTTGGAGGGGCATGAGAGAGAGGGCGCTGGAGCTGCAGTGACCACAAATTGGCACAATCCTGCGGCAAGGCACCGTGACAACAGGTATAAAAAGCCCAAAACACGTGCACAATGACTGAACAATCCCACCACTAGGACTATCCTAAGGAAATCATCAAGAATGGACACAAACATTTCTCTACAAGAACAGTGAACATGGATTTACAGTATCAGGTGAACAAAGCAGGCTACAAAATTGTATATACAGGATGTTCCCAATTTTGTTAGAAGATATAAATACACATTCATGACTGCCCAGAGTAGACACCACTACTGCTGTTAGTGGTGGTCTCTACACCATCCATTAACACTGAGCATCAAATTCTACCTGTCAATTTCCACTACAGTCCTCTGCTTATAAAACCCAGAGAACATCCCTTCTCTTTGTGTATCCTGATTTCATATGAAAAGGCCAGATGCAAAGAATCAAACATCTCAGATTTGGAAAGACCTCAAAGATTTTCCCAGTCTTTTTTCAACCCACACTGCTTTCAGTGTCCATGGCATTCACATACCACCTGTTCCATTTAGTTATGTCTTTAGTCACTCCCTTTTTTAATACTCAGGTCTGATGTGCTACTTAGTATTTTCTTCTAACACAACACACTAATAAATGTCTAAATATTAAAAAGTAAAATGTCTGTGTACCACCTAACGTCATCTCACATTTCTCCCATGGGAAACACCAGTCAGATCCAACCACCTATTCAT
Source organism: Avahi laniger (assembly GCA_963575035.1). Classification (NCBI taxonomy): domain Eukaryota; kingdom Metazoa; phylum Chordata; class Mammalia; order Primates; family Indriidae; genus Avahi; species Avahi laniger. The sequence goes on along the minus strand of CAUYSK010002590.1, from coordinate 16,281 downwards.
TCCAGAAACATTACTGATTGTGTCCTATCCACAAGAGTGTCAACTGCAACAATGAGTCCTTCACCAGAAAGGTGTGAAATCCACCTCCAACAGACGTTTCCTCACCTGAGGTTTCAGGGCATGGGAAGGGGCCTCTCTGGCTCTCCCAGCCTGTGAGAATCAAGATTGGCGCCTCAATCTACTTCTTTAATCCACACTCACGGAGGGAGTGTGGGGGGGAAATGTGCCAGGCATTATTCCAAATGCCTTAGGGATACAAGCACATATAACCAACAACACTACAAGGAAGGCAGTGCTCCACAGAGGTCAAGGTAGTTACCTCAGCTGTGGAATTTAATTCTATTCATGTAGGAAACTTAAGGTTATTGCTTTTCAAACCTACTTACCCACCAGGATTTTTTTTTTTTTTTTTTTTTTTGAGTCTGAGTGTGTCTCTCTTTCTCTTGCCCAGGCTAGATTGCCATGGCATCAGCCCAGCTCACAGCAACCTCAAACGCCTGGGCTCAAGCAATCCTCCTGCTTCAGCCTCCCAAGTAGCTGGGACTATAGCCACATGCCACCACACCTGGCTAATTTCTCTATTTTTTTGTAGAGACAGGGTCTCACTCTTGGTCAGGCTGGTCCCGAACTCCTCAACTCAAGCAACTCTCCTGCCTCAGCCTCCTAGAGTGCTAGGATTACAGGCATAAGCCACCACACCTGGCCCTCACCTGGATTTAGATCTCTCGCTCACACTTGTTTTTTTCCCTCCTAACACTTTCATTGCTTAAATGGTATGCATAGATGTTACGTGTGTATGCATGTGTATCTGTGCACACGTGTATATACTGTCATGCGTCACTTAATGACAGGGATACATTCTGAGAAACGCATCGTTAGGTAACTTCATCATTGTGCGATCAATGACTGTATTTACAGAAACCTCTAGATGGTAGAGCCTACTACACACCTAGGCTTTAGCCTGTTGTTCTTAGGCTACAAACCTCTACAGCATGTTACTGTACTGAACACTGTAGACAACTGCAACATAATGACTCCAAAAACGGCGTCACCTTGGTGCCCTAGTCTCACCTCACATTTGTCAGAACATTCTAGCAGTTCTACCTTCACCATGCATGCAGAATCTGTTGGCTTCTCAGCACCTCCACCAGCACCTTAATCAAGCACCAGCCTCTCTCACGTGGGACACTCCCATAGCCGACCACTGACCTCCCTGTGTCTGCCCTTGCGCTCTACAGTCTATTCTCAGCAGAGAAGCTGAAGGGACCCTGGTCAAACTCAAGGCAAGTCACCTTTTTCTCCAATTCAAAATCCTCCAATGGTGCCCCCATCTCGCTTAGAATAAAAGCCAGGTCCTCACAAGGGCCTACCACGCATGGTCTGCAACATCTGCCCCCACCGATTCCCAGATTCCACCTCCTGCTCTTCCCCGTCAGTCACTCCGGCTTTGTTGCTCCTGGAACAGGTAAGGCCAGCTCGTGCCTCAGGGCCTTTCTCCTCTCTGTTGTCTCTGCCTGGAAGACTTTTCCCCTGATACCCACAGGACTCAGGGCTCACTCCCTCGCCCCTGCATGCCTTTCATCTATACCGGCCTCCTCAGTGAGGCCTTTCCTGGCCACTCCATCTCAAATGACAACTCCTCCCAGCACATCTACTGCATCTATCACCTTCAGAAATGCCAGATATTTTGCTTATTTGTTTCCTGGCTGTTTCCCTCACTGGAATCCAGCTGTGTAAGAGCTCCAACTTGTCTGTTTTGTTCACATCTGTGTCCACAGTTTCTAGAATGGTGCCAGCATAAATTAAGCAGGCCCTCAATAAGGAAAAATAAGTGAATGCATTAATCTAAGAGATGATGTGGAACTAATGAGGCAAGGGAGGGGGAAGAAAGCATTCCAGGCAGTGGGAACAGTATGTCCAAAGGCCCCTAGGAAGGAAAGACAAGGGACATGTGAGGAACTGAAAGGATGGCCCAGGGGAGGGAAGAGTGGTATGAAGCAAGCTGGGAAAATAGGACAGGGCAGGCAGGGCCCTGGAGACCACAGAAGGAAACTTTTTTAATACCAGCAGGAAGCCATTAAGCTAGGGAACGACAATGATCAAACGGGCCTTTTACACACCTCTGTCTTCAGTGTGAGATAAGGATGTGTGGGAGGTAAGTGTGAGTGGCAGAGTCCAGTAGGCAGACTAGTGCCTTAGCTCAGATCACAGATGACCCTTGGCTTGGACTGAGATGACAGAAGCAGAGGTGGAGGAAAGGAAGTAGATTCCAGAAATACTTAGCAGATAAAATCAACAGGTCTGGCTGATTGATCACACAAAGGGGACAGTAAAAGGGCAGTTCCAAGGTGATGCCTACCTTGTTGTACCTGTGACCCCAATGAATGATGGCACCATTCACTGAGGGGGCTGTGGGGAGGACCATGGGAAGGTGATCTCGAGTCCAGTTGTAGAAATAGTGAATTTGAGATAGTTCTGAGACATCCAAGTGGAGATTCCCAGTTGCAGTCAGATATCAGGCTAGAGTGACCAGATTATGAAAAGATACAGCATTTCATGCAATCAAGTGCAAATTTTTTACCTGCTAGCTGCTGGGGAACTGAAAAGTTTTAAGTGACAGCTTAAGATTTGCAATTATGAACAATCACCCCAGCCAGCAGTTAGAAAAATCAGGAAGTGTTGCATTAGATCTGGTGAGTGGCTAATGTCAGAGGAAAATATGTGGCCGTGGGAAAGAAGAAACTTGCCCTTTGTCAGGATCTATCTCCTGGTACAGCTACTTTGGATTTTTCTAAAATACAAGCCCCGATCATGTCAGCTCCCCCACTTAAAAATACCTCAGGATGAAACCCACATTCCTCAGGACCGTTCACAATTTGTTCTCTCACAACCTCTCTGAATTCTCTCTCGTCTCACCTGTTGTCAAGTTCCCCTAACACACCTTCTGCTTCAGTCTCCATGCCTCTGCTCACGCACAGAAAAGCAGCCCTGACCTCCATGAGCTGGCCCTGTACTGGGAGACAGGCCTTAATGTTGCTGGAAGTTGGCTAGAGCACCCAGAAAGGCCATGCTGTTCTCCTGTTGGACATAAACAATCTCACAGAACACCAAGACAAGGGCCCTCTGCAACAACGATGAAGTGAGATGAAACAAGTCCACTCCATAATTTTGTCTAAGCACAGACAAAAGGCCACCGTGCCACCCACAAAATATCAAACACCTGAGTGACTGTGCCGCCTTTTACACATTACAATTTTAATCCTACTCTAGCCAAACCTCCTTCTAGAAAAGATTAAATGTGCTACGTGATGATAGAACTGTCCCCACCTCCCATCAGCACTCAGTTCAGAGGAAGTCCCTGCTCCAGTGAACCCTAGTCCACATCCCCCAGCCAAAGCCCAAATCCTAAAAGGTCTAACACCCTTTTACTGATCTATGCCCCATAGTTCCTCCTGGTGCGAGTTTTCCCTTGTTGCCACAAGTAAAACACCCAACTTCTTTAACTACAGGTGTGTTTCTGGTGGTCTTTACTGGAGGACATTGACAACTGCAACGGGAGGGGAGCATAAGCAAGCTTCTTGGAGGGAAGTTAATGGAGTTTCCACCTGAAGGCTTCCACTTGCTATATTAAGCAATGGCTGACATTATCTTTACAACAAAGGCGGCACGGGGTAAATGAGAAGTTTAGGGAAAGTGGAAAATGGATGAACTAAGCGTTCTGGAGAATGGGACAGAGAGTTGACCAGAAAAACATATTAGAATTGTAAGGCTCTATTAAGGGCACAGGTGAGGCTGGGTGACATGAATTCATAGTAGTACCAAGCTGCCCTGTTGTGTGATTTCTATCACCAGTATTCAAGGTGAAAACAGATAATTTGATTCAATCAGGGTTTTGGGTCTACTAGGACCAAAGGGGAAGGGAGATAAAGATACTGTCAAGAGAATTACTGAGTCATAGACTGTGAACTCTAGGATCAACTGAGAGGGAACAGCAGAGAGGGAGGATACAGAAAGCCATGGAGGTCCTAAGGAAAAATGATGAGCACAGCAAAAATAACTGACCAAGCAACCTAGACAAAACCAGGTTGGAAAATGTTGCACTGGTCATCTGTGAGTAATGCAGCAACGGGATAAAAATCCAGGGTATCATGGTGGGAACAGGTGACAGAATCTGATGAGAAGAGGTAATCACTGCAAACGAGGCATTCAAAAAAGTGAGTGCCTCTAAGCTGCAGCCTCCACATGGACACTGAGTTCATTTAGGATATCAAGAACTGTGGTAGATACAAAAATTTTGGGCCAGGCACCCAAGCATTCAATGAATTCAGTGAATAATCAGTAGAAGGTAGACAACACCAATGAAGAGTGGTCCAGCTGGGTACAACCTATTTCAAAGCAACAGGATAGAGAGCAAACAGCTGGGAGGACACAAATCTCAAACCCCCTGATCCTGAGATACGCAGGCTATTAGAGAACAGAGGTACCACTTGAGAGGGCTTCAAGAAAAGGACAGCCCTAGGGAAGCATCAGGGTTAAGGCAAAAGGAAGGAGGGAATGGCTAAGGAGAGGCTCAGAAAATAGAAGCACCTGTGGATTACGGAATGGTGATTTCAGAGGACACAGGAAGGGTTTGCTGGGTCAGAGGTAAACGGAAACAGGGGAAAATTGACTCAGGGGCATGGCATGATTCGCATAATAAGGAGAGAGAGGGTGGGAGAGTCTTGGTAAGTAATGAGTAAGCATAAACCTAATATATCCCATCAGAAAAGTTCTGATAGTATGTATCCACTTTGGTGATGATGATGATGATGGTTTGATGGCGATGGGGGTAGTGAAGATGACAGTAACCACCAGTATTAAGCACCTACTGTATGCCAAGCACTCCACATATAATCTTCACAACCACCCTCTGAGACAGATAACATTACCATTATTCCTAGAAGGGCTCTGAACTAAAGAAAGCAAACTCAAATAGAAGTAACAGAACTGTAGGTGCCCTGGGAGGCCAACTGATGTTTTAAGTGTTTTTTAGGGATTTCATGGCTGTAACTCGCCCAGGGCAGCAGGGAACAGCCTGACCCATAGCTATTACATACTCAGCAACTTCAACCAAATAATACTCAGAATGGAGGAAATCAAAACTAGCAATAATACTTTACTGAGGGCTTCACTTTGTGCCAGACACTAACTGCTTTCAGTCAATTATCTCATTTGATCCTCATATTCGAAAGGTAGGTTACCCTTATTATCTCCACTTTTAAGATGAAGAGACTGCGGCAGAAAGAGTAATTTGTCCATAATTCACACAAGGAATCCTTATTTAATATTGTGACTTTTGGAGAAGAATGTTTAATACATCACAGTGAAGATGCAGATCACAATACCACAGAATCTGAAAGACATTTAACTTCTCACCACCTCTTCTCACAATCTCCTTGCATGTTTTTTCAGAGGAGGGAATGCCAAGTACAAGAATGCTTTTATGAAATGCATCCAGGATGGCAGACACCTGTGGTCTTTATTATTCAAGACTTATCCCAGGAGATTCTGATTATGAGTCTAGAGTAGGTCTTGAACATCTATGTATACTTTTTAAAAGCCCCACAGGCTATGCTGATGATCAGTTCACGTTGGGGCCTACTGCTTTATATTCTTTGTAGTTTCAAACCCAACCTTCCCCTGCTGTGTTGAGATGTTTGTAGATCCACAGGGTCTCAGAAACTGAAGCAGAAATCTGAAATTACAAAAACTACTCAACAGAGTCAAGAAAAGGCATGCTTTAATTATACTATTTCTCTATACTTTTATGTCTGAGTTATTTTATAACCAACTTAAGTTTGCAAAAAATAATACCAATAAATATTAAATGAGTCTAAACTTACTGTGCTACTGAAAAGAATTTTATTTCTCTCCAATAATTTTGATGGTACTTCAGATTCTCTTAGCAAATAGCAGTCAATATGGAGAAAATGATCTAATTCAACAGTGCTACAGATGTGGTTAATAGCAACTGAAAGCTAGAGCAGAAAAAGCTGAGTGCAATCCACTCACAAACTTCACCTGAGACTGTGCTAAGCTTTTTAAACTGATTATTTACTTACTCAAACACCACTAACATCTACCACATGCCAGGCATTGCTCTAAATCCTCTACTAATATTAAATATCATTTAATCTCATAACCACCTACAAAATGGGCATTATCACCCCCATTTTACAGATCAGGAAACTGAGGCACAGAATGGAGTAGTAACTTGCCCAATTTTACACAGCTAGTAGGGAACAATGTGACAGTGTTCTCAATAAGCATGCCCTCGATCACTATTGCTTACTCTCCAAGAACCTAGAAAAAGTGTGTAAGTCTTAATTCAAAACTTTGGTTTTCCTCACTCTACAATTCCTACATGACACCGGCCTACTTCTCCAACCTGGAAGGCATTCTTCCAGGTCTTCTAACATACTCCATACTCCTCCCTTGCTCTCCCTGAACACTCTTCTACACCCATATTTTTTTTTTTAAGACTTTTGTTCCCAACATCACTGTCTAAATTATAAACTCTAATGGCATGGTATATTTCTCAGCACTCAACACAGAATTGTAGTTATGTATTTCATGGGTCATTTGTTTCCTGTCTCTTTCCCAACACCTGTGATTTCCATGTCCGTCTTGTTTATCATGTACTGCCCTCATGGAATCCCCTACCAAACAGTCCAAAGTAAGGGCCTGACACAAAGTAAGCTCTTAATAGTTTTTGCTTAATGAATATATAGATGGCACTCAAGTCTCTTGTTCTCTCTTTCCCTGACACCCCCCTGTGCTGGCAACACCCCCACCACCACACTCCTAATAGTGGAGGCAGTAGGCTACTGCAAACAAACGTGGCCCTGGGACAGGTCATTTTCCCCTCAGTGGCCTGAGTATTAGGTGCGCAACTGAGATCAAGACAACTCCCAATAGAATGTAACCTACGAAGGAGGGAGAACCTGTACTTTTCCTCTTCCTCGTACCTCAACAGACTATAGTCATTATTTGCTTCATATCTGTCTTTCCAGCAGGAGTTTGGCTCTGAAAAAGCCAAGACCACGTCTGCCTGGGTCAGCGCCATACTCCCATTCACGGTACCCCAGGCTGGCAACACACCTGCCAAACACCAGCAGCTCAGAAATTATCAGGTAAATAGTGGCACACACCAGGAACTCATAAAATTGTCAAGTAAATAAACGACCCCCTGCTCTGTGCACTTCACAGGTGTGAAGCGAGGATCCCTGAATCGCGTACCACGTCCCTCAGGGCGTCCAAATATATTCTTCACACACAGGTCCGCCTCCCACCTAGGCCTTGGCCCCAAGACGCCGGCCCCTAACCCCGCGCCCGGCGCGCACCTCTTACACAGAGAAGCATCTTCACAGGTGCCGCGCACGCCCTCGTCGTCTGTGTCGCAGGTCGAGGCGGAAGAACAGGGGGTGAAGGAGGACTCCCTTAGGCTACCGGCCATGGACGTGGAGGCTGTGGGGTGCCGTGCCCACCGGGGACATGAAGCGGGGTCTACAGGTGGCAGGGGCAGGAGCGAGGCTCGGGGAGAAGGCAAAAAGGGGTGCTAGGCTCCACCCGGCTCCTCTTGCGCGGCTAATTGACGCCACCCACTACAGCTGTCCCAGCAACCTTCGCGCTTATTGGCGCCTCTGCCGTGACGCTCGTTGGAAAATTTCCCTGCCCTCTCTGCCTGGGGAGGCGCTGATTGGACGACTCTTTTGGCCCTGCCCACAAAACCCGGAATTTCGTCAGGGCTGGGGAGGGGGAGGAAACGGAAATGACGCAAAGAAAAACGCAATCCTTTATGGGAAGTGTAGTCTTAAGTGTTTTGGGAGGCCGTGTGGTCACCCGGGTGAAATTTTACAAGTAGAATTAACTAGGGGCTGAAGAGCTGGATGGATTCTCAACATTGGCGCAAAAGGTAGAGAATCCAGCCAGAAAATCAAATGTAAATTGTTACATTCACTCAAGGCTCAGTGTCATTCAACAATTTAACAAAAAATTTTTGAGGCTGACACCGTGTCAGGGACTGTGCTACAGGCTTTGCACACATAATTGCCTTTGAAATCTTGGAGGGCCTCAAATGCCCAAACGACAAGTTCCCCTCCTTCTCTGCTCCCACAGGTAACATCCTCTAGCTAAATGGCCCCCTTATCACAGGAACCAGACACAGTGTCTGTTTATCCCCAGCCAGTGGCTTTCAGTTCCCTGCCAGCTAAAGGAGGGATTATTTAGACAAGCCAATCACACCATCCTGTGGGAACCAGGGAACACCCTACCCAGTCTCTGCATGTTCACTGTGTTCTGGAGTGCAACCCTGTGTGTCCCTGCATAGTGGGCAGTGTCCTCTTCCTGGGGGCTGAGTATATGTAACTAATAAACTGCTGTTGATTGCATCTCTCTGGTGTCAGGTCTTCTGTACTTGTCCAGCCCCATATCTCTACAGTGGGAACCCTCCCTCATGAATGAAAAGTTGGTGAAGAACACAACTGGCATCACAAGCAGCATGGCCCATCCTTGACTGAGGACACCTGGGTCAGCTTTAACTAACTGTTCCTTTGCTAATTAACTGGTTTGTGAACTAAAATAAAATTTTAAGGCTCACTCTCCCACACTGGTTGACTAAATGGATGCCCTTGTGGCCAAAAAGGAATATCCTAAAACTAAATTGCCTGCCAGAAGGAAGGAGATCGGATATGCCTTATCATGCCCCACTCCCTTCTTGGGGACATCCTTTGTAACCCATTAACGGGCCTAGGGTATGCAAGACAAACCTACAGGTCCTCAATTTACACAACAAATATATGTCCTGTGGCTTATTTCTGATAAACTCCTCCTTATGTTGAAACATTCCAAGCCTTTAGACAAAGCTTCATGTCTTTAACCAATTACAAGCCAAAGAATCTTCAAACTCACCTATAACCTGTAAGCCCCCCCCCACCTCCCCCCCACCACAGCTTCAAGATGGCCCACCTTTTCGGGCCAAACCAATGTATGCCTCCCACGTATTGATTTGTGACTTCATCTGTAACCCCTGTCTCCCTGATACGTATAAAACCAAACTGTAACCCAACCACAGCGAGTCCACTTGCTCAAGGCCTCTTGGGCGTGGCCCCAGGTCACGGTCCTCAAATTTGGCTCAAAGTCAATCTCTTTAAAATTATTTTACAGAGTTTGTTTTTTTTCCGTTGACAGGTTTTATAAGGCAGCAATGACTGTGACTGCCGCTTGGTGGCCAGCTTGCACTTCAGCTAATAAGTTCTGTTATCTCAGGCGTGGTCATCTCTTCCCACCCTAATGTTAATTGACCAGATCCTGGTGTGAGGTGCCATCAGGTGTGGCCTGTGTCAGACAACTGACATTCTGACTGGTATTCTCTGAGGCTTCCACCTGGAAGCAACAACAACACAATATTCTTTCTGGTATGTGCCTGAGTTCCACTCACTGAGAGTCAGGCAAGAGCTCTTTGTTCACTGCGTCTAACCTGATGACCATCACTGGCTGCTTGGGGCAGCTATACAGACATGGTTTGGGAAAATATACCCCCAGTGCAGTCCTGGGGACAATCTTTGTGTTTGTGGAATGGAAGGAGGCCATCGCCCTGGGGAAGAATTTAGAATGGCTCCCTGGTTTCCTCTTGACAGTTGTTGTTGTTCAGGCAAGGGTAATGATGTTTCCTGTGCTGCTGTCCTGTGCTCTCCTGACCCCTAATAGGTGCATGTCCATGGCAGTCGGTGGCCCGGGCACTGATGATAAAAAACCAAACTGTCACGGGGAGGGGCATTTGCTATTCAACTGCTTTCCTAATGCAAAACCCCAAACCAACACACTGGAGCTGTGCTTAGCACAGGGTGCCAAAGAACTAAATTCATGATCAAGGGGCTTGACAGCTCTCACCTGGACCACAGACAAAATGAACTTCCTGGATGTGAATCCCAACCCTGAGGAGATGGACTGGCATTCCCTAGAGGAGGAGGACGGTGGCCTACAGAGCTGGCTGCTGGCTTCCTTTCCACATGACCACCCAGAAGATCCATAGCATATGTGATCTGATAGAGACAAAAAAAATCTGTGACTTGAGGAAATTTCTTTGGGTTGGTGGCGGGGACCCTTAAATACTTGAGAATCCCACTACATTTAAAAGAGGTATTTTGCTGTTATAGTTTTGGCTAATGTGCTCTGGACTATTTCAAAGGCCTCTCAGCCACAGTTTGCCTTCACCTCCAAAGGTACACAATGCATCTTTACCTTGCTACCCACAGGCTGCATAGACAGCTCTGCCATCACATGCAATGTTTGCAGGCAGGATCTTAACTGCATCCACCTTTCTCCTGGAATACAACTGTTGAGATTACATTGATGACATTCTCCTTCGGAGGAAATTTTTTGGCATACAATTTTTCAGGATATGCAAGTCCAATATTTTTTAGTCTTTTTTAGGTTCTGGAAGCAACGTATTTCTTGTTGAAAAATTTTACTTATACCCATTTATGTCATTAGCCCACCTTGAGTGGAGTCCTCTCCAACAAAAGGCTCTAGAATTTGTCCAAATTAAAAGCCGTGGGCGCTCCCATTGGTGCTCTCCTTGACCCATTCAGTGAAGAGGCAAGAATGGAACCAGTAAGATCAGTAAAAGTCAACCGTCTCTTATGCTTCCTGGAGTCTATGGACCACCCAGAAGACCACAAGTTGTCCATGGGTGTCTGATGTAAGAAACTGCCTTCCTTGTTTCTGAACTACCTACCATGAGAGTGGAAATTGCTGGCCACACACTGAGCACTTCTGCAAATAGAGGTTCTTAGAGATCCTGAGCCTGTGACCTTCCATACTCAGCTGCCCATTATTCCTTAGATCATGGAAGCAGCACCCCACAAGCTTGGCATGACTACCAAGATCTCCTTGGTACAGGATGGAGCCAGCCTGAGCTCTCTGGCATATCCCACAAGGTAGGAGTGGCCTTCTGATCTGACTTCAGTCCCTTGCCAGATGGTATGGTGCTGGAGGAGGTCACCGCTCTCCAAGACCCCTTGGCTACCTGGGGAATCCTTTGGGATCAACTGAGTGAACATCAGTGAGACTTCGTACACTTTATGGATGCCATTGCCACCATCATACACGATGCAGATCAAAGCCATGTTGCTGTTTCCCATCCCTTACCCAGCATAGCCCTGATGAAAGTTCACTCTCACAGCAGTGTGGAGAATGGATCCAGGGTAGGGCAAGAATGGAGCCAGTTATATCAGTAAGGAGTCTATTGCATCGGTCCATGCACAAGACAGGAAGGGATTGACCACATCAGTGAGAACAGACAGAGAGAGAGAATTAAGGTCTGTTGAGTGGTTGACTGGATATGATGTGTGTGTGTGTGTGTGTGTGTGTGTGTGTGTGTGTGTGTGTGTGTGTGAGAGAGAGAGAGAGAGAGAGAGAGAGCAAGAGAGAGAGACAAAGACAGAGACAGAGAGAGGCCAATCAGGATTCTGAGGTCTCTTGATTGAGTGATGAGAGGGTTGCAAGGGAGGATACTGAGTTCTTTCTTGGACATGTTGATTTTGATGGCCATTATGATAGGAGTGTCCAGAGACAATCACTTAAACCAGTATGAAATCAAGAGAAGGGTGAGGTCAGATATGAACATTCAAAAGTCACTGACATACCGGGGAAATGACTCACCGTAGTGGACGAAACTGCCCTGAGACTGTGCAAAGGGAAAATGCAAAGATCCTGTTAGCTGAAGACAGTACCATGAAGAACATTCATATTTAAGAAGTGATCAGAAGAAGAAGTCACAAGGAGCCTGGGCAAGAAGATTCTGACCTTAGGAAGTGGACCCTGGAGAGAGTGAGATCACGAAAGACAAAGAAGGTGGAGAGAATGTAAAGAATGAAGACGTGGTTAACATGTATCAGACAGTGCAGGGAGTTTAAGTGAGCAAAGGACTGAAAAGTGCGCATTAAAGTTAGCAACATGAAAATCCCTGGGATACTAATGGAACAAGGTTTGTGGCGCTTTCAAAAGAAGTTTTTGAAAGATGAGGTGGTGATGAGGAGTAAAGAATTCTTTCAAAAGCTTAACCATGATGGGTAGAGAGATGAGGTGGCTGCTGGAGGAGCAGAAAGGATTGTATTCTATACCAGGAGGAACGTGGGTGTGCTCATATGCCTAGGGGAAGAGACAGGCAGAAGATAAAGCAGCGTGGAAAACTAACAGAATGAGGTCATTGAACAAGTCTGAATCCAAAGTCTACAGGGTACAGTTTTGAGCCTTGAACTAAAAAGCTTGATCCTGTTCACTCTAAAACAACAGGGAAGAAGCAGAGAAGGATAGAGAGAGGATGGTGGGATGCAGGAGAGGGGTATGGGAAATTAGGAGTTCTTGCTTGCTGGTCTCTAGTGTCTGTAGAGTGTATAAGGCATGACTGTGCTTGAGGAAAGTGATAAAGATTTCAAGTGGCCCTTAAGGAAATGGGCAGGGGAGTTGACCACAGACATTTGTTAAGATTCGGGGTAGAAACTGCTTCAATGCTGATCAATAGGAGACAGTTATAGTGATTTTTTTTTAAGAAAGTATGCCAGAGAATAATATACTCCCAGATATACAAATAAATACATATTTCTAAAAGATCTGAAAGAAAATAGGTTAAAAATAGAGTGGTTTCCTAGGAAACTTTAGAAAAAAGACTGGGACTTAGCCATCAAAAAAAAACTTCCATTTTTTTCAATTTTGAGCATCTTGTACTTCTGTGCTTTTCACTTTTTTTTCTCACGTAAGGAATGTATATTCATGTCTTTTATAATTTTGAAACTTAACACAAGCCAATACTTTAATTGTTGAAAATATATACAAATAAATACCTGTTCCTAGTCAAAAATAAATAAATAAATAAAACATTACAAACACTCCTTGAAGCATCCTTTGACCACAACGTCCAGTCCTACCAACACCCACTGTCACAAGAAGTAACCACAATTTTAAGTTTGGGGAATACCTTTACAGCCCTTCACAGACGCTATAAAAATCATGAAGAATATTTGTATTAAATTTAAAGCACGTAAAACTAGAACGAAACGACTTTTTCGAAAAGGCCACTCAGTGATATGAAGTACATGCACATAAAGGTTTGGTTTCCATAAACGTCTCTGGTTTGAAAATCATCTATTCCTTTGAAAGGCCCTTCAGCACCACCCCTGGACTCTCACCAGGAGACATTAGCAAAGGTAGTTGTGGCGACACCTCTGCAACAGCATTTAGAAGGAGATGCTGGGACCCATGGGTTTGAAGTCCATCTGGATTAATAAGAGACACGACTGTGGAGCAGGGATTGCCATCTGCTCTTTTGAGTATGGATCCTGGGGTATTTTTGAAACTTCTTGTCACTATTTTAGGTAATTTGTTCTTTCCTGGTGAATCTAGAGGCCTCTTATCACAAGAAAAAAGCCTTTCTTGCAAAGCTGGTGAATAAGATTCTGCTTCCAGATACTTAACATAAAGTTCTGAAAAAGAACTATTAAGCACAGATTGCTGATTAGGCCTCAGAAGTGTTCTGGGGACACTTGCTGATCCTCTTCCAAGGCACCCAGTCATGCACCTGGTGACAGCGCCTTGATCTTCCTTCAACAACTGCTCCATTTCCTCCTGTTGGGTAGCCAGGGTGCTTCCAATTAACTGTAGCACTTCACGTTGTTTCCTTTTTGGTGTTTGAAAACATGCAGTGAAAAGGTTTCTCATTGAGGACTTTGTCCACATTTCCTTCCATGCTGTTTAGTAACTCCATCAATTTCTTTTGCACCACATCCAGCTCTTCCTGTTGGACCTATTTTGGTTTTTCAGTGTTTCCATTTGTTCTTCCTTCAGCTCCAGGACTGCATTTGCTTTATCCAAATGCTCCTGTGATGACACAAGTTTTCCTTCTTGATGTCCTGCCTTTTCTTTCCATTCAGCCAATGCTAGAGCATACTGAAGTTTCCTGCTCCTCTGAGACAGAAAGCTGTGATGCCATTTCCTCTTTCTGTCTGGAGACCATATTCAATTTTTCATGCAATGACTCCGCCTGCAAGCTAGCTTCCTGGCTTGACTTTTCCATTTCCTTTGCAAAAGAAACTAGGTTTTCCTCCAATACTGTGACTTTCTTGGTTAGTTTATCCACTCTGTCTTTCACAGCCAAAATGTCATGATTATAGAAATCTTCTGATTGTAATAGTTGGTTATGCAATTTCCATAGCTCCTGGTTTAAGGGAAGCTCTTTGTCACATAAATGTCGAACCTCATTCTGTAGGGCCTGATTTTCATTTGTTTCTGTTTCAGGGTCAACATGGCTTGATCTCGCTCCTGCTGAAGCAGAACTGCTTTCTCCGGCACTGACTTAAGTGTGTTTAACAGCTCATGTAATTCTCTACTTTTGCCTTGTTCTTTTTCTTTCAATAGTTGCTCACATTCATGGGCCTCCTTCTTCATTTCACGACACTCAAACTCTTTTTCTCCTAGTGTCATGGCATACTTCATATTGGTCTTTTGTAATGCCAGATATTCTGTTTCCTTTTCCCTGGATGTGTCTGCCATTTTTTCATTTTGGTGTTTCAGTTGACACGTGTCCATTTGTAAAACCGACATTCTCTCCTTCAGGTTGCTGACTGCCTGCCTCAAAATCTCATTTTGTTCTCTTTGTTAGTGAGATTTTCCCTGAAAGAATGTAACTGACCATTTTTGGCTTTGATGAAAGGTTCTTCCCCTTAAGTAACATGTAGAATATTTTGTTTCTCATTCAGCCGAGTAACTTCCAAATGCATTTGTTCACGTGCTTTTCTTGCTCATGCTGAGGTGGCAGCAATTGAATTTGAGAGGCTCTCATTATCTTCCTGGAGGGTTCTAATGCTTGCCTCTTTTTCTAGCACTGATTTTCTCAGTTTGTCAATCTCTTCTTGGAGCAGTTTCCAAGGCTCCCTCAATACAGCAGACTTACTTGCTTTAGGAGATTCGGCTAGCTGTGGCCAGACTGAGGATTCTGTACACAGCTGTGAGAGAAGATCGAGTTGCCCTAAAAGTCTGACTTTCCTATTGCAAAGCTGCCCCGTGCTGTGCTGAAATTGCGCTTCTTAAAGTTGGGCTGCCTCGTGCTTTATATTTTGTACTGTGCTCATACCTGCTGTTGCCACTCTGCCATGTTCTTCAGTTGATGTTTTAATTTCTCACGATCCTGTAGAAGTTCCTGAAATCCATTACTATCGATACCTCCTATGTCATTACCAGTGCTGGGTGTTTGCCAAATGTGACCAAAGTCTGACACTTCTGACTTAATGCATCTATGGCAAGGTCTTTCTCTAATGAGCCGTGATAAATGCTGAACAGTGTCTCTAAACATCTTACCATGTCTGCTACTTTCCAAATTAGTGGACAATTTTTTATTTTCACCTTATAGCTTGCTGATGGCTGCTTCTTTGGCGACAATGATGTCCATGCTTTGATAATTCTCTCTGTTGAGATAGCTGTTTTTGTTAGCCTTTGCATTCCAAACAGCTAACATTCACTCTCTTTCCAAAGCACATGCTTGGAGTTGCTGCTGAAGGAAAGCAACGTGGTGGGGGTAGGAAGCTGCAGGTGTTCCAGGGTGAGGACCCTGTGTCTCCAAACCTTTCTGCTGGAAAATCTCAGCACTGGACAGCTCCTCCATCTTTTTAGTTAAAGACATATTCTTTTCATCTAGAACTTTCATGTCCAATTCTTGTTCTTTTATCCCTTGCACTGATCTTTGTTCTGTTGTGCTTTCCAAATTCTTAATTTCTTCAGGATTGGCTGAAAAGAACTGGGGGTGTATGTGTCTTTCATCTTCACCAGCTGAAACCATTTTCCATTTTGAGATTGAAAATAACTCTTTAAATTTTCATTGAGTTGATTCATTTCTGAAAGACTTTGCTTTAAGTTTCTCATTTCAGCTTCCCTTTCTTTAAGTAAGTCATCCTTAAAATTACTGTTAGAGTCTTGATTAAGAGACGGTGTTGAGCCACTTCTGACTCTAGAAAGTGCCTCCTCCTCATTTTGTCTCATAGGTTCCTTAAGTTTGACGTCCGTGAACGTAGCCACAGGGCTGCCCACCTGCCCCAAGAAGTGGCCTAAGTCGGAGCCAAGGCCACCCAACCAGGACGACATCGCTTCGGGTCCTAGAACTGACCTGGTCCAATCCAAGAAAAAGCGTCCAGCACAGTCGGATCCAAGTCCAGTCTGAGGACCTAGGGAGACTCGGTTGCTACAACAAAG
>CAUYSK010002589.1:0-19333 GCA_963575035.1 Avahi laniger | reverse complement strand
GTAGATATAAGACATAGAGGGACTTTTTAACTAAGACCTCCATCAAGGGTGGTAAGTAATACTTCTGTATACTTGTTTTTTTCAATAGTAATGTTTAGTCACATTTTACCTAACTTATTTTTAAATTTAGCTAGTAATATATCTATTTTGTATAGGATGGTTTATATATTACAACATATATTTTTATGTTTTTCAGAGTCCCCAATTTACATTTAGAACATTGACTGTTAAACATGATTAAATTCCCTTAATCCATTTAAAAAGTATTTTTGAAACTGTTGCTTTGTTCTCTCTGTGCATTCTATCTCAATTATCTGGAAATATCAGGAGCCATAAAGGTCTTGTCTTGGGGTAGAAATATCTGAGTGGTATTCCAAACCCAAGAATCACCTGGAACTACTTCAAGGTGCTCTTATTTAAGCAGAATATTAGTGGTTTTTATTGAGAGTTTGGACCTATTTGCTAGAATTATTACCAATTTGACAGGAAAAATTAGTCTATAAAATATGATTATTTAAATGCTTGTGCATATATAGTTCCTGATTTTAATAGTTGCTACTCATACATGATTTGTGATTTAATATTTTTATCCATATTTGTGTACGTTTTCACTTCTATTAATCTGAAGATTACTCTGTGATAATATTATAAAATGTCCTGGAAGGTAAAGTGTTAAGTTACCAATCATCTAAAAGATGTTGTAAATATTCTCTGTTTCTTGGCTTTATCCTACTCCTAGATTTATCTGTTTTCCTCCTTCCCCTGTCTCTAGCTATTCTTGATGACTTTTCATGCCTCACCGTATTTTTTAAGTTACTGGAAGTAAAAAATACTGGTGTTGAAGGAGAGAGGAAATAAATACAATGTATAGAAGTCAATATTTGAAAAAGTTTTATATATATGCACATAAACATGGAGATTTGTAGAAAAAGTTTTTGAGGAATAGTTAATTAAAAACAAAGCCTCATAAATTTTGAGGTATTTTTTGCAAATACATCTTTTTTTAATAATGGTAGGAATAAACATCACTAATGTGATGTTAAATACTATTATATCTACAATGCAACAAGAATAATTTTGTATTATAATATCTCAACCTTTGTTTCACTGTCTTCTAAATTTTGCTATTTTTGTCTATTTTTTAAAACTAAAACTTCATTTAATTCATCAGATATTATTGAATATTTTGTATAAATGGGTACCATAAAGAGCTCAAAAAGACTAAACCATTGTTCAAAAATACAAATTTTTAAGAAAAATAATCAAGGTTCAGTTTCAGAAAAGAACACAGTTGACTATTAATAAATAGAGTAAAATATGTCATAAAAGAGCTATAAATTTTGTGAGGCTAGATCTGAGTGACATTTTATGGAGTAGGTGGCATTGAGATAGATCATGAAGCAATACAAGATTTTTGATGTTAAGGGAAGGGACACAAAATTCTTGGTGAAAGAACCAGCTGGAGAAAGTCATGAGTTTAGGAAACAATAATAGTTACCACTTCCTGTGTGCCTATTAGATGCTAGGTGTTTTACCTATATCATTTCAGCAAATGGTCAAACAACTCTACCAAAAAGCTATTATCTACATTTTAAGATTAGTACTATTCTAATAGATTTTAAGAATCTTGCCAAAGGTAAAAGCCAGGTAAGTGTGAAATAGTCTCACAAACTGGACTGACACTGGTGGCTGGACCCCTAAAAGGCATTCAAAGTAAGAATGTTGAGATGTTGCTCACCAAATCAAAGTTCAGTTAGCAATAACCACACTTATTCCTAAGAGTGTATCAATACTGTAATTCTACAGGATGCCTCCAGGAAAACTTGGGCTATGCTTGGGACAGACAAGTTTGGTTTCATTTAGCAGAGCAGTGGCATTTAACGATTGAACTGGAGGAGGAAATATTTTGGAGAGGTGGGGCATAGAGTAAGGAATCCACAGATTCTGCAAAGCCACTGAGGATTTTTACTAGGCAAACGCAAATGGAAACATGCTTTGAGAAACGAGCTCATGATTGAGTATAAAGAAGACTGAAGTAGGAAGCAAAACAACAGGAAAGGTTTTACTATTGCCTCATTAAGATGTAAGAAAAAAATCCTCATTGTCTGGATTGAAGATATGTCACCTACTTTATTTTATTGGAAGTTGTCCCCTTTTTTACTTTACCTTATGTCTAGCCATCTCCTCATGAAGACTTCGGGTGAGATAAAATGTCAGAGCAACATAGTTAGGGTCACAAAAAAAAATAGGAAGAATATGAATTTATGTCTGGCTTAACTTGGATACAATTTCAGCAGAATAGTTTGAACCTACAGCCTCATAATTTTCATGCTCTTGAAAAAGACACTTGTAAAATTATTTTCTTGCTACTTTGGAAAGCTCTGGTTCAGAAAATTACTACCCTTTTGATATGAAGGCTGATATAACTAATTATAGCTAAGAAGACACAATTCTTCCTTTAATAATAAAGAAATAGCAATCTTTCACCTAGAATAGAACAGTGTCTGGATTTGAAGCATGAAAGATTAAATCAGTAAGCTTTGAAATTCTATTATATTCAGAGAGACAATGTCTTCAAGGACAATAATATTGGCAATACAAGAAGGTTTCTTCAAGAGCATTTCAACCGATTAGCAGACTGTGGTGCAGGAAAAACAGAGCTGGGCTGGAGATGAAGAGATACGTACTTCTATCCCCTGTCGGGGCTGTGTTAGTCATCAGCTGAGTACTTACATCAAGTTAGGCAACTTTTCTAATTTAACAGTAATGCCATGACGAATTTCAACCACCAATTCACAGTAGAGGGAGGAAAGGAGGAACAGAAAGGGAGGGATGGAGAGAGAAAGAGAGGAAAGAGAGAAAGAGAGGGTGGGCAGGAGGAAGAGAAGAAGGAAAGAGAGATATGGAAGGGGCAAGGGAAAGACAGAGAGAGAGAGAGAGAGAGAGAGATTGAGATATCAATTTGTCAATTTATATTTCAGTGCTTTTTAACCTAACTGGCATCAGTTAAGCGTTTTAATAAGCTGGAGTGCTTCTTAAAACACAGATTGATGGTCTCCACCCTTAGAGCTTTAGATGTAATTGATCTGGGGTGGGGCCTATGAGTAAGAATTTGTAGCAAGTTTCCAGGTGCTGCCAATACTACTGGTCTGGAGATCACACTTTGAGAATATTGTTCTAGGTCCCCATCTACACGGAGTCTTACCAAGAAAAATCAGATGTAATTCAGTTTGCTCTTTATATTATTAAGAAAATTATCTAAATAACCATCTTTCTAAAGGTCATTACCCTTTCCAACATTGAACTTTTCCTACTTATATATTTGTTACAATTGTTACTACTTATAACTTTGCCATCATCAAATAGATGTGCTTTATATTTTGTCACATAATAGGTGCAAAAAAAAAGCAAAAGGCCAATTAGATCAATGCACATTTATGCTGATGGCATAGTGACGGACTGGCCCAGAAGATCAACAGTCATTCTCATTCATTGCTGTTGCAAGTGTAATTTGGTATAGTTGTTACAGAGTATCTTTTTACACTATGCATCAAAGGATTTATTAATACACAACTAAAGTTATCATTGCAACCACAATTAGTAGCAACAGAAACTGAGAACCAACTCTGTGCCAGGCATTTGGACTAAGTGCTTTACCTGTGTTATGATATTTAAACCTCCCAAAAGAACTAAAGAGGGAAAAACACAAAAAGTATCCCACTGGGCTTTTTATCGGTCAGATCAATTTTCATATTGTTATTCACTTGTACAGTCATTATGTTAGAAGAGACATTGGTA
Source organism: Avahi laniger (assembly GCA_963575035.1). Taxonomy (NCBI): domain Eukaryota; kingdom Metazoa; phylum Chordata; class Mammalia; order Primates; family Indriidae; genus Avahi; species Avahi laniger. The sequence continues at coordinate 15,535 of CAUYSK010002589.1, read as the reverse complement.
AACAGAAGAAAGACATATATATGTATTCAGAGAGAGAGTAGAGAGGTACATGCTCTTTCACATATCTAAGGATGCTTAGGAAAGCAGGGACTAAACTTATTTACCTTCTACTTGAAACATTCTTGAAAATAGTTCTAATATTGGGATATCCAACGACAGACTGGAGTTTTAAAAGGCTTTTCCCCTAATCTTGACATGATAAAAATTTTGTCCTTGGCAGAATACTGAGAAGTAATAATCAAACATATTTTCTAAACTTTACTTTGGAGGCTAAAGATGATTTAAGATGATGCATTTAGAAGAAAGCACAGATGCTATTCAATGGCTTCATTTCTTGGTTTGCAAGGACAGGTATTTAATGATTTTATCTTTAATCTCTTAGACCCCTTCTTTCAGAAAAGGAAAAATAATAGCTCTGTTTGGAAGTACATCTGTACTTCTATGGCCAAAGATCACCAATATGTTGTTTCATGATATATAGAGGTAAGACAACTGTATTTCACAATTATAGGTAAATTTGACCATATATCTCTAGAAATAAACCTCATAATCTGGTCTTTCTCAAATTCTGCAGTATCTCCCTTCATGAAGTAATTGTCTCATCTCTCCCTGCTGAAATCTATGGAAATGTTTCCACCAAAAGTCAGTTTTTCCAGTCATTTTGACTTGTAATATCCATCTCCCATTCTTTTCTTTATAACAATTGTCTGCCAAGCCTAGTAGTATTTATTAGCAATAGAACTTTGAATTGTGTAACACATAGCACAAGTAGCAAAGTGCATGTAAAGGATGGGAATAAGACTGAGATTCTAATATCTTGTTTTTAGTTCCATCTCTGTCTCTAAACAGCTGTGTGACCTTATAGAGATCATTTCACTCATTATTTTCACATATATAAAATGAGAGCATTAGACTAGGTAACCTCTAAAATCTGCTCAAGCTCTCCAACTTCATGATTCATTTTGATAAACTGGTTCTAGTTCTGGGATGGCAATAGGTTAAGAGGAAGTCCAGATAAGGCCACTGAAAAGGTTCCTAGTGCAAAAATATGCTTTTAAATACAGTTTGTACACAATTCCTAACAAGAAGAACTTTACATTCTCTGATAGAAATGAAATTAATAAGCTGTTTTTATTTCACTCTTTTAAGCTTCAAACATTTCAACTATATATAAGACATTTTCAGACCCCTTTTTAATAGTATGTTTAGTGTATTATTTACTGTTACTTAAAGTGCATAGTTCATGGGCTAATTCACTCATTCTACTAAAGTAATAATGTAACTAGGTAAGTGGTTACAGAACTAATTTTAACTTTTAGGGAGTCTTCACTAGTGATATTGATCATTGTGTATAAATTAACTAGGTAAATAGTTCTTTGTATCCTATGTTGTATATATAAATATATGATGATAGATTGATCGAATCTTATAGTAACATATCGAAATATTAATTTGTAGCTTGGTATTCCATCTTCTAACAAGTAAACTAAAGGTATAGAAATGGAAAATATAATGCAGAAATACTGAAATTATACATGCAAACATGTCTATAAAAAGTAGTCATGCGGTTACCTGTTTCAGTTCTCCATGTTCTCTCATTCAGGTAGGTATTACAGGGGTTATGCACAAAATGATGGCTGTACATACTTTTTCATTCTTGTTAATTGACTAATTACTTAATTATTTTAAGGTATATTCAACTTATATTTGAATCCTAGCTTATACAAATGCTACCTTTAAGTACATAGCTCAAGTAAAATTAAGTTGAAAAATTCAAATATTACATCTAGTAAAGATGTGATAGGAATAATAAAATTTCAGAGGTTGCTAAATACTTTTCCTCAGAAAAAACTGGGCTGCCATGCAACCAGACCCAACAAGGTGGCAATATTCATAGTATTTATTTATAAAGGAAGTAGGCGATTCTAGGAGTAAATAAATTGGCAAAAAAATCATTCTAACAGTTTATTAAGATTGTAAAAACAAAGCCCACAAACCTTTAAAGCCTATTAAAGCTCTTAGATGGCGAGGTAACAAAAATATAACTTTGTAAATGTGGCAGGAAAAACTGAACACTCACCTGATGACTAATTCTGCTTCATTTGTTTGCTGGGGGGATAATACAAGTGGTTGCAGCACTTTTATGTTTACTGCTCAAAAGCAGATGCTAGTATCTGCTCAGCAGATTTTCCATGATCTTGCCTAGAAGTGAAAAAGTGGAATCGACTATACAATTAATGGTCATGATTATAATGATGATACCTGCCTCAGAAGCTTGTTGTAACAATTAAATTAGATACTTTGTGTAAAACACTTAAAACAACATTTGGCCACAGTTAATATTATAGAAGTTTTAGTCATTGTTTGTTATATTTTTATTTGATCGTTGTATACAGTTTGTCATGTGAAATGGAGATAGTTCTACAAATTCTTATTTGGCTATGCAGGGGTGGCATTGTAACTTTGCAGTATAATTTTTGTGGGTCCTGGAGACTTTGTGAGCACCCTCCTCCCTTAAATAATTCAAAATTATATTTTACAACTTTCTTGGTATAAATATAAATATATTAGTATTAAATACCAAATTTTTTGACCTAAAAGTTTTCACGGGCCCCCTAAATGTAATGTGGGCCACAGGCACTGTGCTTTTTGTGGTTTGTGGTGAAGTTGGCCTGTGAATATCAGAATCTTAGTCAACTCGGAGTATATGGAAGAGAAGAGATGTTAAATTTACAGATGATAATAAAAACTTTCACTGTAACTACAATTTGTTTTATTAAATTAATGAGAATGTTTTACAATGCATCAATTACTATAAAAATAACTTAATCAAATATATAAATTTAGCATCTGTTCACCACTCAGTGCTTTTCTGAGTATCCACGTTCACTATATATTTTGAAGACAAACAATATGCTTCAGATAATTTTGAAATGAAAACAACATATACGAGTATTCTTAAATAGCAATCCAAATGTTCTCGGTTTATGTTCGAAGGTTTTCTGCCAAATCAGCAATCAAAATGCAAATCTGGGGCTCAAGGATAGCATATAAATTTATGATCCATTCCCATGCACAAACCCTTTAGTTCTTTCATGTATTTCCTGCAAGGAGTTCATCTTGTTGTGAGTTTTCTTTACCACCTGCATTTTCTGGTCTCAACAAAATGGAATTATAAAATTATAAATGTTCTACTATCATTCTAAGTTAAGTCAATCTAGTGGAGTGAATCAGATTGTCCCTTATCAAGTATATCTTTATTAAGGCCTAATCTCATTACCCAAGTCAATGGCACCAAACCCTTTTACCATGGCTCTTCCTTAAAGTTAACTTTGCTACCACCTAGGGCATATACCCTTGGCAAGTTATGAATTTTTATTTGCACATCTTTGTTGTATATCCCATAAATAGTTCTAATATGTGCCAAAATAATAGTCTATTTTTACAATAAGGAAGGCAATTCATTCTAGTTCAACATTAATGTTCAAAAGGAAACCTTACTATCAGGATATAAATGTTTCATCCTTTCTTTCAAAAAACCCTGGGTCAGCTACCCTGCAGGCAAGCATGGCCATATGTGGGTTTAGAAAAAACGATTTTGTTTGGAAATTACCAAGAAATCTCTTTAGTGACAGCTAGCACAGGACTTTGCCTCTTTTCTTTCCTTTTCTTCTTCCTACTCTCTGGAATGCAGATGTGACATCTATGGCTTAATTAGCCATCATGACCATGAGGTGGAAGCCATGCATTGAATTTGGCAGAGAACTTGGTAAAAGGAGCTTGTGTCTCTGATGAAGAAATAGCAAAGCAGCTCTATAATACTGACTATTTGAGAAATAAAGAAACTTCTCTCTTGTTTAAATGATTTTTACGTCAGGTTTTCTTTTACTTATAGCTGAATCTGATTCTAAACTATATAGATGTTATGCTTGAAAATGAGTGAATATTATTAAAAGAACAAGAGAGTGAAAACCTCAGATATCCAGGAAAACTTTCACACACAAGTTATGCTCCCCAACGTGTATGTGTGCACATATACACACACATAATGGTGAAAGTCTGATAATCATGACAGTCACACGCCTTACTGAGCTCTTAACTCACTAATTATGACTCATTTACTTAATTTGCCTGTTTCTTTCTTTTACCAGACAGTAAAAAGTGTTAATAAGAAAACAAGATGAAATAATAATAACAAGTAAGGCTAAGTGATACATCTTGCATTAACTGGTCAATACATCTTCAACCCTTTTATTTGTACTGGTGATTGAGCAAGAGCCAATAGCCCTAGTAAATACCAAGTAAGAATTACACTTTCTAATAGTAAGTGCTCAATTATTATTAACTTGCAAAAGCAAAAGCAAAATAGATCTTAACTCTCTATGTAGTTTTTCCAAGATTAGGCTTTGAGAGAAACATTTCTTACTTCAACATACATTGTTGTGAATTCATTAAAGAAGAAACTAAAGGAAATGCTTAAATCAACGTCACCATCACAGAAAATTTTCTATGACTCGTTCTCAACATTTATTTTTAGAGGTTATTAGCAGGGACACCAGAAAGGTACGGCTGCATAAGAAAGCACTTCCAATCATCCATCATCCAACTCTTATGGAATATTCAATTTAAAATCATGAACTCATCAATCACTAAATAGCTAGACTGAAAAGTATAAGTGCCCAAAAGATGTTAGTCAGTGGGATGGTATATTTTATATTTCTAGTTGTTCTCTATGTGAAAACTTATTTATTTTTGTTTTCAATACCACCATGACATAGTAACAGGACTGGGATGTTCTAGCTAAATGATTTCCCTTTTTGGTGATCGTTTCACTTTTACAATGAAATTCCCGAGAAAGAGGATATCCCATGCAGAAGCCCATGATACCTATGTGTAGACACTTTTGTGATGTGCGTACCAGTCGAAGTTAGTATCTCAATTATACATCTTTAGAGATATAGAACTTTACTGAGCACACTGCTAAAATATAGTAACAAGAACTGATCTATCTAACATAGCAGCTACTAGCCACATGTAACCATTTAAATTTAAAATAGCTAATATGAAAAATTCAATTCCTTATTCTGCTCAGCCACATTCCAAATGCTCAATGGCTACATGGAGTTAGTGGCTATTGCACTGAACAGAACAGATATAGGATATTTCCATCACATCAGAAAGTTCTACTGGACAGCACTAAACTAGATTGTCACATATTAATACACTTTGAAGGAGTATCAACTTAGAAATTTAAAGTTAATGTTATTTATAATGACTTTTACTCAAAAGAACAAATATAAAATTCAGAAAAAGTCTCTAAAGATTTCAGTTACAGCACATAAGACTTGAAAATCAATAAGAAATAATTTCCATTCATAAAACAGAAGTAGATTTTAACAGAAGTTAAACATAACGGACATTTACATAAGTAGAAATGGTTTAAAAATCAAGTTTCTGAAAAATAATAATGCAGGGTTTTTTTTTTTAAATCTGATTTGAAAGTGGCACCATGGAAATATGTCAAGTCAGAGCTTTCAAGTAATAAAAAAAGCAAAGGAATCATGCCTCCTTTTCATATCAAAATTGAATTCTTAAAAAAATAGATTAAAAAATTCTTAGAAAATGATTGCTAAATGGATGAAAGGCTTAGTGTGTGGGTATTCTAGTTGTTTATTCTTGGCTTTTTAAAACTGATGTCTCATTTCCAGGCCTGGCTCTCGTTCCTTCCACCCTAGCCAACAGATCCAAAGACTATTTCAAATGTTTGATTCTTCATTTCTCTAAGTATGGGAAAACTGCTTCTTTCAGCAACTACATAGTACAGTATTGCATTTAAAGTGTTCTTCCAAATTGATGTGATAAGTAGCACCCAAATAAGTAAGATGGCTATAAAGAATTTATTCTTAGACTATTTTAGTATGGACTAAAAAGGCTTTCTCAAATAAACCTTTAGCATTCCCCTATGATTATACAATATAGGCACATATTGAGTTCGTTTTTTTAAAAATGAAAGATAATGTGAAACTAATTATTAGCACTAAGTCTTTCTCAGGAGAATTATTTGAAATAGAAAATTCATTTTTAAGAGATTAAATTGAAATAGAGATTTCCTCTCTCCATGGTCGTAGGAATTAAACTTAATGAGATCCAGCACTTAAAATCTTTGTGAAAATTTGTACGACAAAAAGTCACAATTAGAAATATGACCTCAAATACTTCAGTTGGAAAAGCATGATATGTAAAACACAGCTTTCCAAAGTTGGAAGAAATGTCAAGCACAAATGCAACACTTAAATTTCTTATATACCATACATGAATGCAATCCTGACCCTGTAAAAAAGAGACTGAATGACTATATCTAAATATTCCAGCAGTAAAAAGAGATAGATTATACTTACCCTTTCAATGTTGAAAAACAGATTTAAATTTTAATATTATACATTAGAAAAGTACCCAAATTGTAGATTATACTTAAGTATTCAGTGTTTATGTCAAAAATTCCTGTTAACATTGGCTGAAGGACTCCAGTCCAACTGTCTTTGAGTTCTTTCTTGGGAAATAATTTACAGCCACTCAGAATTGTCAAGATGTCCCAACTGAAAATGGCAAGACTGCACAGAGGTACTTAACAGTAAGGGTTCCAGAGTCAGACTGCCTGCATTTGAATCTCAGCTTCCCCTACATTTGGACCATGAGTTTACATTACTTCATCTGCAAAATAGTGATAAAAAACTGCACTTAATTTATAATGATATTGTAAGGCATGAACTACAGAATCCATTATAAACTTTAGTACAGTTGCTAGTACATAGTAAGTATAAAACACATAAAACCTAATATTTGTATTATTGCTAAAATATTCTATTTATCCTTTTGTTTTTCACTATTTTGTCCATCTGGAATTTTCTTCTCATTCTCCATCTCTATTCATTTTGATAGCCCATATTCATCCTTAAATATTAATAGTTTATTCAGGACTTACCATTAGCAAGCCTTCTGTGAAATTCCTCACTAGATTAGGTGTCCCTCCCTGAACTCCATAATTTCCTGACATAATTTTATTACCATACTTTTTGCATCATAATGTGTGTGTGTGTGTGACACTACCCTATAGCGTATTCTCTGAATGCAGAAAATATGACTTATTAATTTTCGTATCCTTAACACTTAGCAAAAGCATGGCCCAGTGCAGGCACTCGAATATTTGCTGAATAAAGGAAAGACAAGAATCTTGATATTTTCTAATAGCTACTGAAACAGAACATTATAATATTCTTGCAGGCAAAGCTAAACTAAACTGATGTTTTATTGAGTTTGCTTCCTTGGCATCAATATGAATTCTTAGTGCTACATATTGAAAATCATTATCTACAAGTCAAGATAATTCCCCTTTATAAATAGAATACAGTGTATTTTCATCAAAACTAGCATAAAGCTCCACAAAAGAATGCATTCAATGCCCAGAATATTAGAACAAATTAAGTTAGATACAGGTCCTGATCTCTAAGAGATTATAATATAAGAGAGAGCACAAGATATATAAGCATAGATACATGGCAAATATATTGTTTATATATATGTGTGTCTGTGTGTGTCTGTATGTATATACATATCTAACAAATGTAGAGAAGGTAAATATACAATAATAGGCTAAAGTGTTTATCTAACAAGCATATTTTTCTTGCAAATCTTCATCATATTAATGATTTTTAAAAATTCTGTCATTATAGGAATAGTATTAAATCCAGTTTTAATTAATGTTCAGTAAACTCTGAAACCATTCTAAGATGCTTGCTATAACTTATATGTCTGTTCTCTCTAAATTTTAAGTCAGATAAAAATGTCTTTATAAACATATATTTTGTAATCATAACTTTTTATTGTATATGACACTAATTATAATCAAAGCTAGTAATTCTATAAATAAAAAATATTATAATAAATAAAATTAATTCTAGAAGAAAAAAATTAGGTTGTTAAAAATGTTGTTTGTCCATTTATTAAGGGTAAGTTGACATCATTTTCAGACTTAATATATATGTCTATTATTGCTGACATGATCGCTAAGAAAGTCAGATAAGAATCTATAACTAACTTCTTGTATTCAATATAAACTCCATTTGTAAAGTAGTGACATAATCAATGCTCCCTGCTATAATGAATATACATTTTATCCAGTCATGCATTATTCCAGTGATGCTTGGATAACTTCAAACAGAAGATGTTAGAAAACATCTTAGATGATTTTTTCCTTCTGCAATAAGACAAAATAAATAAGACTGCAAGATCCACTCACTTTGTCACTAAACTATTTTAAAATGGCTTTGCTGAGCATTGTTTTTTCATCCTTGAATGACTTAAATTAGGAATCTTAAACTTTGCAAATCACAAATCAACACATGACTAGAATACTCTATTGTGATAGTCTATAAATATACTTCAAGAGCAGCAGACTTAGTTTTGTCATTGCTGTTCTTGACATACTTTGAACCATGCCTTTTCCACAGAGTTTCTACCTCCAGAATGACAGTTGACATTACAACTACTAATTTTTTGAAAAATGTAAAAAATTTCTGAGACTGTGTTTCTGCAGAGAATGCATGTTTTGGAGGCAGAACATTTCAATAATTTTTGAGTCACATTTGTTTACTTGTGAAATAAAGGTAACACCTCTGTTACAGATTCACATGTCATCAAAGACGAGGTATGTAAAGCAGAGATGAGTACAGTGCGGACAGATTCTAGGTAATTACTCATTAAATGAGAGCTTCTGTGATGACGATCATGATAATAATGATGATGATGGCGATGACAACTGCCATTTCATCTCTTCGAATGAATTTGACTAAAGACAAACAGGAAAGCTGCACGTCTCTGACCCTTTTCCTCTATTCATCCCAATTGTCTTAATAGGCTCATTACTAATGAGCCTCCCAGAAAGTGAAGGGAAAATCATCAGAAACCTGAATAAACCGCAGCCTCTGGTCAAACTAAACCAGAATAATCCATGGGTGCCAGAACAATTCAATTAGAATTTGTAATATACTTTTCCTTTTCTTCTTCCCTACTGGATTTTAAATGTTCTGTTTAACTGTGTAGATGCTTTCAGGTACAATGATCTAGACTAACACTTCCATTGATGAGGAGACTCCTTTATACCTTTTCCAGAAGAATATTTTCTATTGTGAGTTTCATTTCATTTTTATAATACAATTAAACAGACTAATTTAGACATCTGAGCCATGTAGCTAGGTAACACAAAAACAATGCATTTTTATTAGCTCATAGAATGAAATTTAACAAGAATTGTTTTTAAAAAAATCTGGTAGAGTTTATCTTCAAGTAAGATAAATCAACAGTATAAGGAAATGGGAGAAATAAAAGGTTTTAAATCATTCCCAGTTAAAATAAAAGACCTGTTATTTTATCACAAGATTGATACAAGTCAACGTACTTAGATCTATTCAGAAATACACAGAGTTGGTGTCATGTTAGGTGATGATTCCAGTGTACTGTCTTCTGCTTAGATCAGCTTCAGAGAACATAAAATCAAGTCTATGAGAGGGTCAAGAAATCACATTATACAGCAAAAGTTGGAATGACTTAGGGAAGTTAATTGCAGCAAGGAAAAGCCTAAGGAGAAAAATGACAGCTTTTTTTCAAGTACCATCTTGGAAAGAATGTGAAAATGACAACATTTTCAGTTTAACCTCATAATACCTAATTTGAATAAATGGTTGAGGTAGAAGTTGTAGATTTCAGCTCAATTTTTTTAAAAGCTTAATAAAATTTTGAGCTGTTCTGCAAGGAAATGGGTTACCTTAAGATTCCAATTACACAGCATATTTGAAAAGTTCATAGAAGGTCATATAAATATAGAGAATGTAGTAGGAGAGACTTTAAATGGGTAGAAGTTTGAACAAGGTGGCGTGCAAGGAAATTTTTAATTTCAAGATTCTGTGCTTCTATGAATATAAAGAACTACCCATTTGAAGAATCTTACTTAAGGGTCTGTATCTATGAAACACATCTCTAAATCTATGTCAACACTGCAAAATATGATGACTTACCACCAAGATGATATCAAAAAAGATTTGGATAATATTACAAATGAATGAAAGTCAATTAGAACAAAGAGAACATAGACACTAAGAAAATTTAGAAGTAATATTTAAATAAATTATAAGTAATATTTAAATTAATTTAAATCAATTTCTTATCATAGAAATGTCTTTTGATATATAATTACAACATTTACAGTGGTTAAATAGTCATTTAATATATTTCAATGTAATTATCCATAAAATGACAGATTTATAGTAGAACAAATATATAATGTTCTCAATGGTAATGATGCATTATTTATCAATTTGTGCATCATTTAAGCTAACACAGATACAGAGAATCTTAAACCACCTAGGAAAAATATTGATTATTTATGTTTTAGCAAAAATAAATAAATAAATAAAAAAGAGAGAGAGAGAAAAAAAAAACAGATGTAGACATTGGCTCAAAATTTAGTTTAGAAGCATCCTAGGATTTTTTCCCCATTTGCTAGGACAGGTCTAAAAGAAGGAAAGGAGGCTCTGGTAGACGAAAAATCATGTTCAAATGTCCTTGTGATTTCATGTGTTCCTTAGGCTCTAACTTGACTACAACAATTGATGGGTGACATTTGTTCTTTTCAACTCAAGCAAGCAATTGGTCATTTCAGAGCATTAAATAATTCCTCACAAATTTTATACCATACAAACATATTTTTAAATTGCATTCAGGCTCAGTAGAATCAGCCAGTTTATAAGAGCCAAAATTTAAAATCACAGTTCTTTGGTTTAAAATCCCAGATCTGCACACAAATTAATCGCTCATATTTGTATGTTTTCTTCATAGTGCCAAGTATATTGCTGGCACAATGCAATAGTGGATAAATTGAGTTAACTGAAATCTGGATTCTGTTTACTTGCTCAGTTTTGTATACGACGGTGCATTTGTTTTCCTGTATTTCTGGGCATCATATTTGTATCTGCTAAACAATAGTGTTCAGGTTGTTCAATGATACACAACACCTAATTTACAATAATTTCCCAAATTAATAACACATAATAATCTTAAAATGACAGTGACAGACAGTTATAGACAACAGTACTACAGAGATGAAGTAATGTTATGTCGTATATCACAGACTACATAGGGGGCTCAAATGTTAAGATTCAAACGTCATCTAATGCAATCTATTCCATTCTCCTGCTAGAATATTTGTCTACCTCCACAAATGGACTGAATTTTTATACACTCAGAAGGACATTTTTGTTTATTCTTTCATTTATTCCATGAATATTTATGGATCATTTATGATGGACGAAACATATAAGAAAAGTGAAAATACAAATACAAAAACAAATATTATTTATAAATGAAGAGATTATTATTTGTGCTATAGGAATTACTTTCACATCCATTCACAGTAGAATTTACTAAGATTAAAAAAATGACAAGTGATTCCAGATTTTTATTCAGTCAATATTCAACAGATATTTGAGTGCCAAATAAATCTACTAACTGTGCCCAGAATATACTTTGAATTTTCATTCTGCTGAGATTTTGCTTATGTCAGACAAAGAAATTCTCCTCTATCCACCCCCCACCCATGGTGGACAGCACTAATCGATCATGGCACCCATTCCTGGTGACCTTGGATATGCCTGAGAATTCTCATCAGTCACATCAGGAAGCATACAAATTCTAATAGAGTTGGCATACAAATATACATATATATATATATATTCCCAGATATGTACAGCTCTTACTGTATGGGATATTGAGAAATGTGCTAGCTAGACAATATTCTATGTATAATGCATTTGCATTAGATTTAGAAAAATTCTCCATATGGCCATTTCTTCTGCTGATTGTCCATAAAAGTCTAGGACATAATATTTCTTGATGACATAAATCTGGAAATTCTTATCTGAAGCTATTATAAGAAGAATGGCCCAGGACAGACATGTACAGCTATGAGCCAACAGTACAGGGATGAAAGAAGTAGCATAAAAATGTAGGGGATTTCTTTCAATGGTTGAAGAGAATGAATAAGAATTTTGAAAACTGTTTCACAATGAATCGGCATTTCAAAAAAGTCTCAAAATTCTAAAAGTTTATTTCATATGCAATTCTTTTAACATGTTACGCTGAAGACTTTGCATCTGTGGGCATTATATTTCTTCATGTAGATATTTGTATGTTAGAGGATGTGTAGCTGAAGGAAAAGTAACTAGAAAGTATTATGAGTGATATAAATTCCTAAAATTGAGTGGACCTTTAACTGTACAGTAAAAAGAAAAAAATCTTTATTCAGTATCTGTGATCCACAAAGTAATGTTCTAATAAGCATTGTTATACAACCTGTGGGGGAGATTTCAACTAAAGTTTGAGGTTCTTTGAAGAGAGAACTCTGTTAGCAGGCATATTGAGGAGTCTCAAACACAACACGGTTCCAGATACAGCATTATAAAATCATGGATTTTTTTTCTTATTTGGTTCCTAGGGATACTACAAATAAAGAGAAATACAATATGAACTTATAAACAACTTATTAAAATTTAATTGTTTGTGTTGCTCTTCAATAAAATAGATTCTTCTAAATCACCTAAAATAAGGTGAACAAGAATCATAGATCCAATCAAAATAGATCTTGGATTAATACTTGCAAACTATTTTGTTTTTAATATTTCGAATTTAAATTGCAGGTCAGAACTTCCAAACATGGTGTGTATGGTATTTGGCTGATGTTTATGTCTGGCCTAAGATGCAGGGAAAGGACAGCTGCCGTTCTTGGCAAACCCACTGATCCTTTCTGCAGGAAGATAAGAGGACTTGTTTATTTTGTGGATCAAAGTTCAGATCTTTGCTAGAAGCATAAGGTGCTTCATTGGGATAACTGATCAGGGATATGAGATTGAATTTTTTGTTGAACCTTCTCTGATATTCTCCCAGAAAAACTTCAAATATCAAATCTCACACACTTCTTAGACCATGTTCTATTTCCTTTCTTTTCTTTTTTTTTTTTTTTGCTCTAGTTTCATATTTAACTAAAAAAGTTTGTTTGATTTTTCATTAGCTCTCAAAGTTTGAACTTAAACATGTTTTTAATGGAGTGGTCTTATTTTGGTTTCATTTTATATGGTTCCATTTTTACTGAGTAATTATTTAGCTTATTTTTATTTATACCTCCTGTCATTGGGAATCAAAATATGGCAAAACAGTCAATGCACAGCATGAAAAAAATCATACAGCTTATGTCCATGGAGTGGTGCCTGCTACAGAATAGGGGCCCAATAAATATATACTCTTTTCCTTGCTCCATTATAAGAATCAGATAATGTTCTTACACGTCTCCCTCTCTCTCCCTTTCTTTCCTCCTCTCTTCCTCCCCATCCCCTCTTTCTCTTCCCTTCCTTCTTTCTCTCTCTCTTCCCACTTCTCTTCTCCCACATATACTCCATTCAGGAAGAGAAGCATTACAAAGTGTATAAGACTCTCTTCCTAACTTATCTGACTTGGGATAAACCTGCATCATCTAACTAACTTTGTTTCAAATCCAGATTTCAAAAACGATGTCAGGCCTCCTGAAGTAACATTTTAGTTTGCATGAGATTATATTTATCTGGAGTTCTATAATTGGATTATACCTTTTGATTATGGCTTTCCTCTTTTTATCAAACCTGATGTTCAAAAATCCTGTAACCATAGCTAATTAGACAGCATCCTCCAAGAAAGAAAGTGAATTTCAATTCCTGGACATATTAATCTTCAATCAGCCTTTCACAAGACAGTTCTCATTGTACTTGGATTTCATGAAAAAAAGGTTCATTATACACTTTCATATATTTACCAGGAGAGAACATGAAGTCATTTTGGACAAGCTAACATCCATGAAAAGACAATTAAAAATCTCAACATCAAATTAGCCATTCAGTGGAGTGTTATTAATACATAAAACTTCCCCTGTGTGCAATGATAATCTAAGAATCCATCAGTAATTTGTTTTCTATCTTTAGGTCCTGCACATTTGAAATCTCTTATATGTGATTAAAAATTATCTTCTTTGGAACATAAATCCTTTCAAATCAACTTTCTCCTTATACAAAAGAAAAAAAGAGTAAAAGAAGAAAAATTTTAAAATGAACCCAAAGAGATTCCTAGTCTCATGAGATTTATAATGTCATCATACTTTGTGCTATCTTATTTTTCATAAGCTTCTCCATTTCTCAGAAGCTTCTTCAATCTAACTCTATCTTCCTTATTTTTATTATGATCCATTGGTCCATTATCTTGTGTCTCCACTAAGGTAAATTCAGCCCACCTATCCCTGGCCATGTTAGGGAATCAGTAACTTCAGAAGCTCACAATGGTATTAGAAATTCCCAAAAGGAAACAGTTGTATTTTCTTTAGGCCACTTGGTCTCCAGAACACTAGGACCAGTGGTTGTTATTCTCGAAACCTCATTCGTTGGCACATGATAGAATATGGCTTTTGTAATAAGATACCAGTTTATAATCTATGTTCAATATTTCTGAATTTCTATCTATATCCAATAAACAAAACCAAAAACTAGCACTTTACCTATTTTTTCTAGATCATAGTTTTAAATAGTTTGTTTTTACCTTTTTTCAGACTTCCAGGTCAAGTCAATATAGGATGATGATATTAGAGATACCCTGAGCACGCATTCTTCCAGATCAGTGGTTCTTTAGTTTGATGTCAGAAGGGAAAATATTGATGTCATGGTTCTCACTTTCAGAGACTATTTAAATTGCTTTAGGTGAATCCCCAGAATATTCATTTTTAATAAGTATCTCAGGTAATCTGAATCCCGGTGGTCTTCAATCCTACACTAAGAAACATCACTCTAGGTTTGCTAAACTCTATATAGGAATCTTCTAATTTTGAGGAGTTATATATTTTGATCTTATTATTTATATTTCCTATCAAAATATCTTCGTATTCTTATAATGTTATTACTTTGCTTTATAAAAATTTATATATGATATGGCCAAATCAAAAATAGTTTTAAATATCTTGTGAAACTACTGGTGCAGGAAAATCAACAAAAAAAATCAAACAACCGTATCAAAAAGTGGGCAAAAGACATGAACAGAAACTTTTCAAAAGAAGACAGAATAATGGCCAAAAAACACATGAAAAAATGCTCAACATCTCTAATCATCAGGAAAATGCAAATCAAAACCACAATGATATATCACTTATCTACAGTGAGAATGGCCTTTATCAAAAATTCCCAAAACAACAAATGTTGGCGTGGATGAGGAGACATAGGAAGACTCATACACTGCTGGTGGGACTGGAAACTAGTGCAACCTCTGTGGAAAGCAATATGAAGATACCTTAAAGAGATACAAGTAGATCTATCATTTGATCCAGCAATCCCATTACTGGGCATCTACCCAAAAGAACAAAAGACACTCTATAATAAAGACACCTGCACTCGAGTGCTTATAGCAGTGCAATTCACAA
>CAUYSK010002588.1:0-44134 GCA_963575035.1 Avahi laniger | reverse complement strand
TGTGCTTGTGGGGCTGGCTCCGGAGCTGTCCTGGCGCTAGGGGATGTGAGTTTTGCTATGCTAACGAGGGAAAGGTTACCTTTGGTCATAAGCGCCTAGCTTCTGCGCATGCTCCCAGTTGGGGAAAGTCAAGTTCTTGCTGTTTCAGTTTCTTTTCTCTGCTTTTATTGGTCCCGACTCTCGGCCCTTGACCGCATCCCCCCATCGCCTGCCCCCTCACCTGCATACCCTCGTCCTACCTAACATTGGTCCCACAGATCTGCCCACCATCCTGGAGGCCTGGCACACTGGCGGGCAGAGGTAGGTGCCTTCAGGGTGCCGGTTACTCTGACAGACTGCACAGGGAGGAGGGAGACGCCCATGGTTTGGCTATGAGGGTGCGGAGGCGATGTCGGGGGGCCTCTTCAGAACCCTCTCTGCGCCTGTCCCCCTTTCCGGGCTCTGGGGGTTGAAGGCTGCTGAGGGCGCCCACCCTGCGGAGGAAGGTGGGGGCAGGGGTGAGAGGGCGCAGGTGGGAGTGGCAGCCTCCCTCGGCTTCCGGAGAAGTGATGGCTCAAGTCTGAGGGCAGTGTCATCAGTAAGGCTGGTGAGCCACACACCTGAGGAACACATTCACATTCCAGTTGGTCAGCAGCAGTGTAAAAGTGGTGATGTTTTCATCAAAGTAGAAAACGAAAAACTTGACAAGTGATTTCCAGGCACTTCGGTGGTGAGCACCACACTGGGGTCAAGAGATCTGGGTTCTGATGTGTCTCCACCTTAACTGGCCCCTTCCCTGTCTGAGGGGCTGTGGCAGGGCTGGCAGGCGCCTGGCCCTCGGGGGCGGAGCCTTCCTGCACCCTTGGCAGGCATCACTAGTCCACCGCAGAGCACTTGCAGTCTGGACTGCCAGGCAGCTTCAGACTCCTCAACACCCTGCTCCGGGCTCTCAGCAACCAGGCGCAGGTGCCTGCGGCTTACAAGGGCCATTTTTCTTGTGTCGAAGCAGGAGGCTGGGCAGGGTGCCCTCTCCCTGTCCTCCAGGCTCTAGCACCCTGCCTGGTGGGGCAGTGCAGCGGGGCTGGGCAGGTTTCCCACGGTTTCCGCACTGGGGCGATTCCTGTCTTGGCGCAACTGAATTGCGGGGGAATCTAAGAGGTGATGAAGGTGCGTTTGCTCACTGTCGTAGCTGCCTCGAGCACGGTGACAGGACTGGGCTGGAGCCCTTCCAGGTGGAACCAAGGCTCCTGCCTGAGCACTTTTCTTCTTTACTTTCTCTGTTGACTTCACTAGATGGGGTAATTCTCCTTAGAGATTAGGAAACTGAGGCACAGAGAACTGAGGTAACTTGCCAAGGTCCGGCAGAGGGTAGGAGGGCAGGTGGAGAGGTGTGTGTGGGCACCTGCTCCCAGGTCACCCAGGCCTTGTCCCAGCACCCAGACCTTTCTGACCAAAGTGGTGCTGACTCTGGCCCTGACTAGGCCTGAGCCTGGGCTGTCTGGCCTTGAAGGGGGCAGGGAGGAGGGGGAGGGGCCAGGGCCCAGGACCGCAGCTGAGCGCAGGCAGCCAGCCCGGGTTTGTCTCCGGGAGGTTTGCGCCTGCACTCAGCAGACTGTTGTTACCCAACCAGGCTTTTTATGTGGGTTCCCTGGGAAATCAGACACGTCCAGGCTCCCTGCAGCGTGTCTGCGCTCCCTGCAGGCTGGTGGGAGACGCCTTTGCGGTCCTTAACACTTGAGAAAAATGTACTTATAAACAAAACAAGACAAAACAAAACCATCTTATTGTTTTCTCTCCTTCCTTGATTTTAAAAGCAATACACACTCTTTGCAGAGATTTTGGAAAAATACAGAAGAGAACAAAAGCAAGTGATGCCATCGGTAAGCCCACCTCCTTGCAGGGACCCCAGGCAGCAACCTCTGGCATGCAGGAGTGAGCTCCCGTGAGCTGACCTCTTTGACCCACCGTCAGGGGCCCCAGGAGCTGACCGTGGGAAACAGCTGCTGGCGGGCCTGGGAGGGGTGGCTATTGTCCCACGTCCCTCCCACCCCATAAATCCTTCTCAGCCAGAGCCTGAAATGCTCTGTGGGAAGACTGATGGGGACACTGGGCCTGTCAGCTGTCCCTGCCCTGGGACACTTGGATTTAATTCCCTGGCAGCCTGGGGGAGCCTCTGAATCTGTCCCTCACAAAAACAATATCATTCCTGACCCTGAGAAGGAAGACCTCGGGGAGTTTGGGTCACCCTCCACGATGACACGTAGGTCAGGGGTGGCCAGAGGCCAGAGCCTGGTTGCTCTGCCTGGCGGGAAGTGTCTCTGAATAATGAAATGCTTATCTTCCCACAGCCCTGCAGATGCCCTGTTGGGGAGGTCGGGGCACAGGGGGACTCCATATAAGATCGGAAGGATGACGGCCACCTTCCTGGAGCAGCCACACCCTGTCCTGGCCTCCTGGCCTTCTGTCTGTGGTGCTGCAGTTTTGGAAGAATCTCCCAGAATTTCAGGGAATGAAAATTTGAACATTGAAACTACCCCACTCGTAGTCTCTGCTGGGGGCGGGGTGGGATTGAATCAATAAGCTTATTCCATGGGCATGGCTGGTGTTGGAGAAAGGGCAGTGTCCTTGGTCCTGGCACTGTGGCCTGGGCTAGTTACTTGTCTCTCCGCGCTGCGGCCGTCTGGCCTGTGGGACAGGGTGACTGCCGTGCCGCCTTCCTGCTGGAGGCTCTGTGCCCAGCCGAAACAGCCCAGCGCCCCCGCCCGGCAGCCTTCAGTGCCCAGGAGTCACGACATTCTCTCCTTTGCAGACATGTGCTCTCAAGTCACCCCGCCAACAGTTCTGCCCGGCAGGAATTCTCGGTCCCATTGGATGGATGAGCAGACAAGGCTCTGAGACTGGAGCAGCTGGCCTGGGTTCCGTGGTCAGGCCTGAACCCGGGTCTGGTGACCCCAGGCCTCACGTCCGGCCTCCTCATGATTTAATCTGCCTTCTCTGCACCTGCCTGTGGCCTGGTGAGCCCCCAGGGTGGCCACGTGTGGTGGTGGGCTCGCTGGTGTCCCAGCCTGATGCATGGCAACGGAGGGCTGTCCTGTGTCCCTTGTCCTATCTCTCATGACAGGCCGCACAGTCGCGTCACTGCGTGGCTGCTCTGGGTGAGGTTCATCGTCCTCCTGCTCCTGCCCTTCTGCCCGCCCCACCCATTCTTAAACTCTGTGGCTCAAGCATCCTCAGAGCTCTCCGGCGGCGCTCCTGATGGATGGGTGGACGGGCTGCCTGTTCAGCTCTGAGCTGCTGCTGTGCGCGTCTTTTCTTCCTCTCTGAGGGGGCTTTCATCCCAGCAGCGCGGCGGTTCCGGGAGGCGTGTGTGTCTGGATGCAGCAGCCTCTCTGCAGAGGCACATGCCAGAGGCCCGGGCGCAGTGGCACCTACTTCTCTGGCTGTGGGCTCCTTCCTGAGACGGCCTTAGCCACCTCCCGGGATGGCGCCAGGACTGGCCGAGAGTGCTGGTGCAGGGAGGCTCCCCAAAAGTCCAGTGGGCCATGGGCTCCAGAGCAGACCACAGCCTGGTGGGCCAGCGATCTGGGAACGTCATGGCCTTGTCCTGCTGAGAATCCTCTCCGCGTCTGTGGCCCCATGTCCGTGTGAGGAGAGGAGTTCTCTGCTCCCTGTTAACTCTTTTTCTTTTCAAATATGTTGGGCACATCAATTTCTTTATTATCTTTTAAAATATATTTGGCAAGAAACTGTATGTGTGTGTAAGTTACAAGGCATGACAATGACATGAACATGAAAATCTGCACCCTGCCCGGCACTGCTGCCTCTGGTTGTCACGGGTGTAAGGAGTAGCAGCTGGTGGAGAAGGTGGGTGTTGGAGATGTCAGATCTGAATCTAAAACTGGCCTCTGCCACTGACTGCCCTCGTGATCTTGGGAAGGTCACAGCTGCTGAGACCTCAGTGTGTCCAGCTGAAAAATGGGTTCATGAAAGGTTCAGGACAGCCTTGAGGAGTATGTCCTGAGACACCCGCAGAGCTTTTCTGTTTTTGGGGAGTGTCTTGCACAAAGAATGAGCTCTTGGCCCATGTGTGTGTGCTGCGCGTAGACTCCCTCAGTGTGTCACGACTCTGGTGCTGGGTGGCTGATGTGGTGTTTGTCACCTAAGCATTTGTAGCTCCCTGCAGGGTCATCAGCCCAGCCTTGGTGATGTCCCTGTCTCAAGGCACCTTAGATTTCTGCTAGCAGCAAGGAGGACTGCATTGAAAATCTGCAGGGGCTCCCGGTCTGCCGGGGGCTGCCCTTGAGCGTGTCTCCCTCAGTGGCCCTGGAGGGCCCTTGCGGTGTTCCGACCCAGCCACCGGCTCAGACAGCCGAGCACAAGAGCGGAATGAAGCACTGCCTATGGCCGGTCGTTCTCGATGCCACTCCCTGGGCCCGTGCCCATCGCCGGCCAGCTCCCCACTGTCCTTCAGAGCGTGGCGGGGACTCGGTGGCCATTCTTTCACGACACCTCCTTGCAGTTGTTATTCCGTTCCTTGGGGGCTTGGAGTGTCTGGCCTTGGCCATAAATCACACACATCTAGTAATTTTATGAAAATTTATGAACTCCTCTTTTCCTCCTCTGGAGCTGTGAGGTGGCTGCGCTGCCCCGGGCTTCATTAATTCCCGGGATGTCAGAACCTCCTGGGATGACTGAAGACTCCGACATGAAGACAGAAGGTGGGGCATGCTTCCGGGCCGTGCTGAGTGGGGAGATGGGCTAGAGCAGGCCAGGGAGCGGTGTGTGTCTGTGTGCTGCAGGACTGGGGGCCACATGGCGGGAATAGGCCATTTGGGGCACAGCGTGGGCACCACCTGGCCCACCTGGGCCGGACCTGCCTGCCGCCCACCAGACCTGTGTTCCTGCACAGAAACTTCACCTCTCTGCACTTCCTTCTTCACCTGTGCAGTTAGTCCTGTGATTTCACATCTGTGTTTGTCTTGAGGCTTCAAGGGAGAAATGAGCATGTGGACGGGACCGTGGGAACCACGTCCATGACGGTGGCCGTCATTACTATTCTGACACGCAGTGTTTGCCCTCTGGTGCTGGGGTCTGGAGGACCAGGGAGGGAAGAGCCACGTGCATGCCAGGTGTCTTGGGGTCTGGTAGGGATGCCGGGGCCTGGGGAGCGGGAGGGCTCTGGGTTCCTGGTGGCAGGAAGCCACTGGGTCGCTCATCCCTGGCCGTGTCTCCCTGGGCTGTGCCCCAGAGTTGTCGCTTGCACTGTGTAACTCTTTGATTCCTGTCTTGTCTCCCAGCTGGAGAGGAGCCCCGAGCAGGCAGGGGCGGGACGGCAGTTTTTCTGCTCTCAACTTTGCCTGAAGTGCTTGCAGAGCGCCTGCACCCAGCACTTGCTCAGGAGCCTTAGCTGAGCCCGAGTCCCCTCAACGACACCCCCGAGGGCCCTGGGGCTCTTCCTGTGTCAGTCTCTGCTGATCTTCATGGTGTTGGCTGTTCCACTCGCCTCCTTGGGACCCTGCACCGAGTGCGGGGTAGGACTTGGAGAAAGTCTTCCAGGCCCTTCCTGAGCCAGCCCTTTCTAGTTCTGTCAGCATTTCCTCCCTGGCTGGGTTCCCCCAGCTCCCCATGGCTGCCACATGGATGTGTCTCAGGTTCAAGTTGGACCTGGTTCCTCCCCCAGGCTAAAGCCTCTTGTGGCTCCTCAGGCTAAAGTCTGTGCTTTCTTTCCAGATGCAGGTCTTGGCCTAGCAAGACTGAGCTGCGGCCTAGTAAGCTGTGGGGTTCTCTGAACTGGGGCGACTGTTCTGTGCCCTGCCCTTGGCTCACACTGACCTCGCTTCCTGGAACACTTTCTCATCTGCAAAGCTCATCCCCGTGCCGCCTTCTCTCGAACCCGCTTCTGGTCCTCCCGGCAGGCTGGTTGCCCGTCTCCTGTGCCCTGCTGGGTCCACACAGACCCCACTGCTGCACCCAGGACAGTTGGCAAATCTCCTCACTTGCTAGTCTGTCTCCCCCAGGGCTCTGAGCTCCTTGAGGCATCTCTGTGTCCCCTGAGCGAGTCAGGGGGTTGCCTATGCTCGTTAGGACAAACGTGTGGCCTGGCTTTCTGTCCACTGCACGGCTCCAGCAGGGGCCTGGCAGAGCGCGGGGGAGGTGTCTGGCCTCTGGTGCCCGTGGCTAGGTCTGCCTGGGAAGGCAGGTAGGCTGAAGCTGGGGCAGAAGGGCAGCAAGGGAGCAGAGGGCTGAGAGCGGGTGCTGCACGGCCCGGCACGTTGGTGGCATATTTGCGGCTGCCTTAACTTTTCCTGGTGGTAGCAGAGGAATGGCAAGTATGTGTGCTGTGTAAACACCAGTTACGCTCAGGCGCATTGATGGGCGGAGAATGCCGGGGCGGGACCGTGCGGCTTTCCTCCCCGGCCCCCAGTCGGGGGAAGTCTGACCAGGGAGCACAGGCTCAGGTGACAGCCTCTCCTCCCAGACAGCCAGGTGTCTGGAGAACAGCGTCAACTTGCTCTGGCCTCCTGGGCTGGTTATGGGCCAAGCTGGGTTGGGTACAGGGCAGACACACCCCGCACCCCCCCAGGGGTCCCCGCAGAGGGCCTGCCGCTCGCTGCTCAGTGAAAGGGAAGGTGCCAAGGTCCCCCAGCTCAGGGGCAGTGGCAGCAAGGTTTGCACCTGGCCCTACCCCTGTGTAGTCTGGGCACTTTCCCTGAGACCATGCCACACCTGGCTTGGGGACCCCTCAGAGCTGGGCGCCCCAGGCCGAAGCAGACCCTTGGGAGTGGGGTGCCACAGAGGGGCCTCGAGTGGCTGGCCTCACCAGAGCCTGCTCTGTAGAAGGAAGGGGGCAGGGCCGGCCGGTTGGGGGACAGACGGGGGTGTGTGGCTTCTGGACCACTGTGCCAGGGACATCGCAGGGCAGCTGGCGCTGGGGAAGGTGACAGGAAAGCAGCAAGGTTTTAACTTTCCACCCAGTTTATCCATTTTTAAAAACCGGGACTCCATTTCTGTGTGCTGTAGATTTCCTCGTCTGTACCCCAGCCTCTCCCTGCCTTGTCTCTCACCCCGCTGAGCCCGCAGCACCCCGGCAGCCGTAGCCCGCCCGTCCATGATGGCGGCATGCTCTCCATGTTGAGGAATTTGGAGGAAAAACAGATGGCTGTAGCTGGCAACATTTACTTTGCTGTCTGTCAATATTTGAGAGGTTTTATTACTTTACAGTGCCAGGTTTTAGAATAAATTAAATGGCTAATGGAAATATTAAAATAGAATTAATTTAACTAAACAAATAAAACTGGGAGAGTCAGTTCGATTTGTTTAGAAGTTACTAAATATATTTGCAAGTGAAGCCTCAGGGCAGGGAGTAATTCCCTACCCCTGGGTGGGTGGGAGCCCACCCAGCCAGACCCCCTCCCCCTGAACTTGCTGGGCCCAGGACGGGCTGTGGCAGGCAGCAGCCAGGCTGGTCTGCTCACAGCCTGGCAGGGGCAGACATGGGGCCCACAGCCCCACCCTGTGCCCCCATCGGGAACCTGCCAAGCACATCTGCAGGGCAGGGCGGAGGCAGGACTCCACCTGCCACACCCCATCCTGTCACCCAGTCCCCAAGCACCTGCTCAGAGATTCAGAGGAGAGCTGGCCCTACACTCGCCTCTGGGAGCTCCTGGTTTAGGGCGGGAAGCAGAGAAGTTAAGAGGTCGCAGGCAGGATACTTTAATGTGGTGATAGAGACATGCTCAGGGGGTGTTGGGGAACCTGAGGACGAGGTTTTTCTTTTTCTTTCTTGTAACAAATATTGATTTGATGCCCATTTTAATGCTTTGAGAAAATATGGAAGCAATTCTTTGCCCAACAGCACTTGGCTGCCTCACGGCTGTGCCTTTTTGCCAGAAACCTCCACATTAGAAAGTCTGCCTGAGACTGGAGCGTCGCACTCCCTGTGTGTCTTTTACGATGCGGGAGGGAAGGGGGACGGTCAGTGCCCCGCCCAAACGCCTCCCTCAGAAATGGAGAGGTGGCCCTGGAGGCTGCAGGTTCTCGAGGGGAGGAGGGGACAGGGGGAGGT
The DNA here is from genome assembly GCA_963575035.1 of Avahi laniger. Classification (NCBI taxonomy): domain Eukaryota; kingdom Metazoa; phylum Chordata; class Mammalia; order Primates; family Indriidae; genus Avahi; species Avahi laniger. The sequence continues at coordinate 36,090 of CAUYSK010002588.1, read as the reverse complement.
GGCAGTGTGGGATGTGGAAGAGCTGGCCTTTGTTAGGACAGTCCCGGGAGGCTTAAGATCTGTCTTAGTCCGTTTGTGCTGCTGCAACACAATACCTAAGACTAGGTCATTTATGATAGAAAGAACAGACGCTTATTCTCTCCCAGTTCTGGAGGCCAGGAAGGGTGAGGTCGAGGGCTGCTCTCTGCTTCCAGGACGGCGTCCTGCTGCTGCATCCTCCCAGGGGAGGACTGCTGTGACCTCACGTGGTGAAAGGTGGAAGGGCGAGAGGGGACTCAAGCTTTTTTATAGGGGCCCCTGATCCCATTCCGAGGGAGGAGCCCTCATGGCCTGATTGCGTCTTGAAAGTCCCGCCTCTTGACACGATCGCTTTGGCAACACCTGAATTTTGAAGGGGACACATGCAAATCATAGCATTTTCCAACCTTGATTTATTTCGATTGTACGCATTCAGCAATCTCCAATCTCAGCCTGCCTCTTTTGCCCCTGGGAGCGCCATGTTCTTGGCCATCTCCATAGGTCTCTGCCACGCCCGCTCATATGCGCACCTGCTAGGCGCTGCGCCCTGGCCTCCCGTTCTCTTCCCTGCTACTCGAAGCCTGGGTCTGCGGCAGCATCTCCTGCCATCAGCCCTGCCCGTATGGACGACCAGCACCCAGGCCGCTCACCATCCACTTCTCCATCTTACTAGGGGTGGGCGTCCCCACCCCCTCTCAGGAACATGGGCACCTGGTGGGTTTCTGTCCTACACTGATCGAGCAGGCTCACTTCTGGGAGTCTCTGTTCTGCCTCTGCTGTCTGCTGCGGCCACTCTGGCATTTCTGTTTCCCAGTGGCCACTGCTTCTTACATGCTTCCAGGAGCCATGGGTGTGAGCTCTGTCCCTGGGTCCCTGCAGGAGGCTACAGCCCTCCAGGTGAGCACTTCCTTTCTTATCCAACTTCTCTGTTCCTGGATGGATCTAGCACCCAGGATCCAGCCCACACACAGTCCCCGGCTTTCCTTGAGACCCTGCAGCTCTCTGGGGCACAGGAAGATGATCTTGTTCTTCCTCTCGCAGGCCAGCACCTTCCCACCAGGCCTTGCCAGGTGGGATGCTGCTTGCAAGAGGGAGATGGGCACGTTCCCAGGGGAGTGGCCTTGTGTCCTCCGGCACCCACCTCATTGGAGTCACAGCAGGGTCTTCAGTGGGGTGGGCTCTGCCCTCTTCTTTTAGCAGGTCCCCACATCCTGAGCCTCATGTCCCATTCTTTGCACATGGGACCCTGAACTTGGTGTGGGGGGACCTGCTGGGGTTGCAATTCCTTCTTCTCCCAGCTAGGCGCTCGTAGAGTCAGTCCTGAGCTGACCCTCTCTCTGTTCTTGGCTGCAGATCAGGGCTTCGCTCACTGCTGTCAGGGAGGCCCCTTAGTGTCCAAATTTTGCCTTTGAATGGGTCATTGATCACCCTGAACCTGTCATTTTCATTCTCAGTAAATCTGCGACCTCAGCCGGTGCCATCTGGTTCCCTGACCTCTGTGATGACGTCTCTCAGGGCTGGGGATGCTGCCCCAGCCCCTGTGTCCTCCTCTGCAGGTTTCTGGGCCCTGCTCCCCATGGCACAATTCACCCTTAATGCCGTGACAGCTCGGGGGCTCTCCGTCCTCCGTCTCCCACCAGCAGCCGGTCCCCATTGCCCTCAGGACAGCGAGAGAACCAGCTCCAAAATCCCACTATAGAATCTGCCTCCCAGGTCTGCCCCTGGAGTCTCCTGTCCTAGGATGGGCTCCCTGGAAGCAGACTCGGAGCGGGAGGGTTGGTGGGAGTGATTCAGGAGGTACCTCTGCAGGCAAGCGGGTGGCAGGGCTGGGTGCGGGGAGCACTGGGCGGCTGAACTGGGGTTTCGGCTCATCCTATGGCACTGAGAGCTGGCCGTGTGTATGCGAGGGGCTGGGCCTTGGACCCCCCCACCAGGCAGTCAGTGGCCTGCAGACCAGCTCTGGAAGCGGGTGCAAGCTTGGGTGAGGCGGCTCGAGCAAGGGAGGCAGCACGAGCCCACCCTCCAGCAGGCTGGCTGGGCGCTGGCTGCGGAGGGCTGCTGCCCAGATGCTGGGGTGGGTGCACTTCCCGGAGCGGGAAGGGCCTGCCTTGTCTGCTGCGGCTGAGGGGCGAGTAAGACGTGGACAGGGAGCTGTCCCTTGTTCCAGGGCAGCGGTGGCAGCAGGAGCCTGGATGGAGGGGATTTGGAGAGAGCTGTCCCAGACACAGAAGGCTGGGTGAGGGGTGTCCTCTGTGCATCACGTGGGGACCTTTGGCTGAACTCGGGCTCCACTGGACAGGACAGCTCCTCTTTCTCCCCCACACACTCCAAGAAGGCGGGGAAGGAGGAAAGGCCGAACACGACTGCCAGGGCCAAAGGACATTGCGGTCTCAATTGAAATGTTCAAAAAGACAATCCTGTTGGACTTGAAGCTGTAAGCAAAGCCCGATGGCACTCTCCCGGCCCTCCCATTTAGCCACCTAGGCTCCACCCCTCCTTCTGCCGCCATCGCCTTCGCCTGGGCGTCTACTCACTTCTCTGTCTGTCCACACGGACATCTCTGCAGCCAGTGAGGACGGTGCCCTGGAGCGGGGAGGCTGAGTGCCCCAGGCCCGGCCCAGGAGCAGGCTCTCTCCCTTCTCTGGGCCGGACCCAGCCTGTCTGTGAACAATGGCATGGCTCCAGCTTTTATTCAATCAAGGGAAGAGAATAGTTTTGAAAGAGGCCAAATGGAACTTAATTTGCCATGTGGTTACAATTAGCAGAGAACACGTCCCACCAGCCTTTGAAGGGCTGGGTGGCTGGGGGAGGCGTTGCTCTCTCTGCTCAGCCCACCGGGCTGTCAGCCTTGTCCCCAGGCCTGTGGCCGGGTCCGGCGGGGCCGGAGTCCACACAGCACGTCTTGGGTAAATGTTTACCTTTGGTGGCTTCACTGAGGGAAGGATGGAGCCCGGGAGAACCTTTCCTTTCATAGCCACAATCTCTGCACCCACAGGAGGGTTGGCTCGAGGCTCACATTCTTGGGGAAGACAGATGTCACCAGGGAGGGGGCCAGGGAAGACTAAGAAGAGGGGTGCTGGTGACGGGGACTCTCTGGGGCTCTCCCACCCTCTCTGGTCTCATCTGTCCACTCAGGTCTTGCCCCCAGAGAGCTGGTAGGGAAAAAGGGGTGCAGCTAGGGGAAGGGGCAGGCTTTGTAGAAAGCATCCGTCCGTGTCATTAAAAACTCAAACAACGCTTTCAAGGCTGCGTGCTGTCCACCTTAGAGCCCAGAGCTGAGCCTCAGGCCGTGGGGACAGGGCCGAGGCTGGGAGCGTATCTGTGGGGCGCCGCCAGATGGGGCCTGGGCAGGCGTGAGGAAGCGTTCTCTTCCCTTGACTGTATATTGAAATGTGTTACTTGCTCTGCTGAACAATTTATTATACAATCCTTTCAAATGATACTTTTTTATTGTTGAAAACATTTTGTTTAAAATAAACAGTCCATCCTTGAAAAACACGGGTTTGAACTGTGAGTTTCCACTTATATTCAGATTTTCTTCTGTCTCTGCCACCTCTGAGACAGCAAGACCCACCCTCCTCTTCCTCCCCAGTCTGCTCAGCATGAGGACGATGAGGACAGAGCCCTTTATGATGGTCCCCTGCTGTGTAATGAACAGGAAATATTTTCTCTTCCTTATGATGGTCTTAGCAACGTTTTCTTTTCCCTGGCTTACTCTACTACACGAATGCAGCACGCAATCCATACAACACGCGGAACGCGTGTGAACTGGCTGTGCTGTTAGCAAGGCTCTGGTCAACAGTAGGCTGTTCACAGTTATGTTTTTGGGGAGTCAAAAGTTATACATAAATTTTCCACTGCTCAGGGGTTGGCAACTCTAACCCCTGTTTTGTTCAAAGATCAATTGCATTTTAATATATTTTGTTTAAATTATAAATGCCTACATCAAATTTCTAAATATTATAAAATACATACCTTATATATGAAATATAGTTTCTATTAATATATTTTGTTTAAAATATATTTTACACATTTTATATGTTTATATTTAAAATTTTTTGTTTAAAAATTATATCTATTTTATTTTGAATAGATAATACCTAGACATGGTAAAATCAACTCCAGAAAAGTGAAAAAGTGCATGCAAGTGCCCGTCTGACCTCTGTCCCCGGCAGCTCACATCCCTTCCCTGGTACCACTGATGGCCGGTTTCTCATGCTTCCTTCCAAAAGTGTCCTGCTCTACACAAGTGTGTTCTCCTCGCCCACTGCTCTGCCCACGTGGCTGCCCTGCCCTTTCACTCCTCAGATATCTCGGGGACTGGTTCGTAGGGAGTGCCCGCATTTTAGTGACTGCGGGGTTCCACTGTGAGGACTTACCATATGATTCAGTGAATGTGTCCCTTGTGATGGGACGTCAGGGTGGTGGCTAGTTAGGGAAACACTCACTGTCTTTGTTCAGGATGCTGTCACTGAAGTCATTAGACTGGATAATTCGTAAACAGTAGAAACTTCCTGCTGACGTTCTGGAGGCTGTGAAGTCCAAGACCAAGGTGCCAGCAGAGTCAGTGTCTGATGAGGGCTAGTTTCTCACAGAGGGCACTTTCTATGTGTCCTCACTTGGCGGAGGGGTGAACAGGCCCACTTACGTCTCTTTTATAAAAGCGCTAATCCATTCATGAGGGAGCCCTGGTGCCTCCGTCACTTCCCAAGGGCCCCACCTCTTAGCACTGCTACACCGGTGATTAGATTTCAACATATGAACTCCAGGGGACACCAACATCCAGACTACCATACTTGATGTGATAAAGGGACACCCCAAATCCCAGAGGCCTAACAAGGTGGACAGTCATTTCTCAGTTGCACAGGGTCCCCGTGGCATGTTTTCAGGTGTATGGAGGTATAATTGACAAACGCATTTTGTATATTTCAAGTGTACGATGTGATGATTTGATATATGTACACGTTGTGGAATGATCACCGCAATCCAATTAGTTAACACGCTGGTCACCTCCCATTGTCACCTTTCCTTTTTGGTAAGAACGCTTGATTTCTTAGCAGATTTCAAGTGTCTAGCACAGTATTGTCAGCCCCAGTTACCACACCGTGCATTAGATCCCCAGGACTTCCTCATCTTACACCTGGAGCCCGAACCCTTTGACTAACATCTCCCGGTTTCCTACTCCAGCCCCTGGCGCCCACCATCCACTCTCTGCTTCCCAAACCATGTTGTCATCAGCAGGATGCCCTTCCTCAGGAGTGTCAGGGCCTTCCCCCAGGGCTCTGCCATCGTCTCCACCTGGCAGTGTCCCCAGCCCTGGGAGCACTGATAGGATCAGCATAGGAAGGGTTTAGGGCCACTCCCTGGCACCGGTGGCACTCTGTCTGGGGCCCACTGCCTGCGGGGAGGCCAGAGCCAATCTGGCTGGGTGGCCAGAGGAAACGGAAACGGTTTGTCAAGCAATTGGTAGACAGATAGATCAATCCTCTCTGGCACTGGCCCTCCCCAGCCTTTGCTCTGACACCCAGCTTCACCCTCCGTGCCGGGGCCGGGGAAGGAAGCACTGAGGGCCCCTGGGGGTGTCAGAGCTCGCTGGACATCCCCAGCTCCCAAGGCCACTTGTCAGAGGGCCGTGTGAAGGAAGGAGGCTGTGCCCAGGTCCCTCTACTGCGTGATTCCAGAGCAGGGGTCTTGAGTGTTAGGTGCAGTGACCTCCTACAGGCTGGGAAGCCCAGTGTCACCCAGTGGCCGACACCAAGGCAGGCCTCCAGCAGAGGGGAGATGAGACAGCACAGCGTTGTCCCTCTCTGTCTCGCTAACTGGGTCAAGGCTGATATAAGCTTAATGAATTTGTGTCTTGATCCATTTCTGACCTACAAAATGCCTGTTTCCAAAGTTAATATTTTCCTTGGGGAAATGGGTTGATAATGCCTGTGCGTGTGTGTGCTTGTGTGTGCTGGGGGAGGGGGCTCCAGGGTGGTAGAGGGCAGAGGAGACAAGGCTCTGTCTTCGGCTGTGCCTGGACTGGATGGTAGTTTCTAGTAAATTTCATTTGTGTTGCTGAGAATCTAGGCAGCAGGAGGACCAGACACTTGGCTGTGGTTATCTTTCTGGGGCCAGGAGCCGGGGGTGGCCTGGGCAGTCCTCCACCGCACTGCTCCAGAACGAGCCCCAAGTACCCTGTCGTCCATGCAACACCCAGTTGCTCCACCCAGCATGTGGCTGGACAAGAGAAATGTTTTGCCTTTGACAGGGTGAGACATATTAAGAAAGTTTGGATCAACCAGGGCTGACACCTTTGTATTTTCCCAGATGCTTGCAGACATCTTAGCCCATTTACTCTGCTCTCAGGCTAATTTTCCCCTGTGGAAATAATTTCCAATTTCTGTTTCAAAATGGTGACCGAGCATAAGCTCCCCCTCTAGAATGATAAAAAAGGTATTTTAAAAGGATACTAAATAAATACACAGCTGTGGTCAAAAACAAAGGTGAGAACTCGTGGGGGATTGGAATCGCGAGGAATTCCTGCAAAGAGGAGAGCACACAGGATTGGGTGGAAGAGGAGCCCATGGCCCCTGGGGAGGGGGACTCAGTGCAGCGTCCCGGGAACCAGTCGGAGCACCCCAGTGGCAGCAGCCGAGAAGGCTGATCCGGTGCTCTCCCTGATCCCGACTTGGTCCAGGCAGCAAGGTAGGGGTGTCTGGCTCCAGCTGGGAACAGAGAATGTGGGATCTTGCATTAGAGACAAGACAACAGGGTTACCCACATTTAGAAAATGAGCTGTAGGGGTATCTCCGCCTGGTGCTACTTCTTGCTCCTCTCTCCTCACTGCGGAACTCCACATCTGCCCCCAGGCAGGCTTCTCACACTGTGAAGCAGAAAGAGCTGTACCAAGATTGGTAGAACACACAAAGTCACAAAATATCAGAGGAACACCAACATCAGAAGTGAATATATGAATAGAAAAACCCAGTCTCAGAGAAATGAGGTCATAGAGAAATTAGAACTTTAAAAGTAAGAATAATTGTTATTCCCCGAGAAATAAGGGAATGTCCCATCCATGAAACAAGAACATGAGGTTATGAAAAAGAACGAATTAAGAGACCCTGGCAATGAGAAATTCAGCCTAGGGTAAGGCAGTAGGGTAGGTGGAGCTGAAGAGCGCCCTGAGATTAGAAGATTAAGCCGGGAACAACATGTGCCAGAGCCTGGCTGTTCGCGTGCGGGCCACGGCGGGCAGCGCCAGCACCACCCGTGAGCTCGTTGGACACGCAGCCTCAGCAACAGAGTCTACGCTTGGCAAGCGCACTGGGCCACGTGCGCACACAGCGTAAGCAGCACCGGACTAGAATGTAAAGGGATAATGTGAAGGGAGATGGAAGAAAAGTCGAGACTCGGAGACACATTCTGGAATTTGAGCATTCCTCCGCACAGACGTGCCGCAGGGAAAGGACAGGAACGAAGGAGGGTGGCGATGCTCAAGTAAAAACAGACGAGCATACCACGGAGCAAGACAAGAAGGACTTGACCCTCCGGCTCAAAGAGCAGAGCAAATGCCAAGCAGGGCAGCAGCCTGTGAATGACCACAACCGTGTCAGGCCTGGTCACCTGCATTGACATTTCAGAACTTGAGTGACAGAGCACTCCTAGAAAAAACAAAAACAAAACCAAAAACAGAAAAAAAAAACTTTGTCTACAAAAGAACGAGAATCAAATGACATCAGTCTTCTCATTAACAGCATCGATAGAGGAAGAAACGGAGCAAAGCCTTCGAAGTGCGGGTTCACAATAAAGCTGAATCCTGGATTTACATTCAATCAAAATGGCAGCACAATGAGAACACTTTGGGACGTAGAAAGACCCAGGACATTTATCATGCAGGTAACTCTCTGAAAGAATTAACGGGGGATTAATTTTAGCAATAAGAAAAATGAATCCAGGATTGAGTGACCTGCCTAAGGTCACACAGCCCACAAGTGACAGGGCAGGAACATTAAGTCACTTTTGTGTGGTTCTAAAGGCTTTAGAATTTCCAATTCATTAGCAATTTCTTACCAGAACCATCTGTGGCCCTTGCTCAAAACACAGATTCCCACAGCGACAGAATCAGCCTCCAGGAGTAGGGCCAGGCCTCTGTGCTGCAGCTCGGGAGACGTTCTAAGGCAACCCCCCAGGAGCCGTCTGGGGAAGCCTTCTCCCATGCTGCAAAGAGACCCAGACCGTGTGGCTCCCTGGGAAGCGCTTGTGCAGGGCAGGAGGCTGTGAGGACGGGCAGGGTGAGAGAGGGCAAGAGAGGGTGTGGGGTGGAGTGAACCAGAACAAAGGCAGGAGGGTGAACAGATTGCAAACTTGCTGTGGACAGAGGCCGACTCCCACCTGTCCCCTCTACAGCGTCTGCCCGCAGTTCCCGTTCTCAGGTGACAGCATGCTTGCAAACTCTGGGACTTTGAGGTGTCCTTGTAGGGCTTAAAACTCTCAGATTAAGTATTTTAGCTTGAGCTGCCATAACAAAATACTGTAGCCTGAGTGGCTTCAACAGCAGACATTTATTTTCTCACACTTCTGGGGCCAGGATTTCTGCGATGAGGGTGCCAGCAGGGTGGGGTTCTGGCCAGGGCTCTTCCTGACGTGCCCACGGCTTTCCCAGCCTGTGCACACGTGGTGTCTCTTCTTTTAAGGGCACTATTCCCTCATGAGGGCCACAGCTTTCTGACCTCATCTAACCCTAATTTCCTCCCAAGGCCCCATCTCCAAATACCATCCCACTGGGGGGAAGGGCTTCAACATTTGAGTTTGTTGGGGGTGGGGAACAAATGTTCAATCCGTAACACTAAGCATGCACAAAGCAGGGATAATTTCAGTTCAGTGATCAGTGTAGCGCTTTGGTGCCTAATTGCATCTGCAAGATCACCGCACGTCTGCAGCCATCCTCTGGTTGTCCTTTGGTACTGGCCCCATCTGTGGGACTGGTTTACCGTTCCGCCTGTGCTCCCTTGTATATGCATGCAGCAGAATTCTCCTGTGTTCCAGACATGCGCCTCTTCCTTCAGTGCTGGCTTGGCACTGTGCTTCCTGCCACCTCTTATCCATAGTCTGTGGTGAGCCCAGGGGTCCCGGTGACCCTGTGTGTATTCTCCATGGCAGCACAGCACTGCTCGAGCCTGGGCATTTTCCATGGAGGGCTTGTGGTTGCCCAGGGTGCTGAGGCCCTCAGCTGAAAACCTCCCGTAGCGCTCAAGAATCCTGTGGATTCCCCAGGGGGCTCTGTTGGGGGTCCGTTGGATGTGGGTGAGCCCGGGCTTGGGGAAAGCATATCCCGTCTTCATTTCTTAGTTTTGTCTGGCTTTGAGTGGGTGGGAAAGTCACTCTGGTTACAATCTTGGGTTATTATTCGGAGACTTGGGGCTGGGGGAGAATTTCGTTTCTCAGTTGGTCCAAGCCCTGCTGGAGTTTATGAGCCTCGGACTACAAGATGAACTGAAATTAAAGCAAAGAGTTTATTCTTGGCAAAAATACATTTTCCTCTTCCTGGAGAAAAGAGTACTAAAATGACTTATAAGAGGTTAAAAAGAGCTTTGTGAATGTTAAAAATTCTTGCAAAACATGTTTCTAATGACTCGAATGTAAGTTAATATGAAACAAATGCATAGTATTCTTTCCTAGACTATGAAGCTAAAATAAAAATAAGAAGGCGCATGGGAAATCACAAGAGGGTTCATGCTTTTTTGGACGGCTGAGGCCCCCTGAGGGTGTCCCGCCCATGCTGAATGGAAGTCGGCCGGTTCTGGCCGTGCCAGCGGGCATTCTCCAGGGCTCACAGGTGCCTACTGAGCGACCGCTGACACCCTCTTCACAGCTGAGCCACTGGCGCATTTGGCCAGCTTTGCTGTGGGTCCACATCTAGGCTGTGCCGGCCACGGCTCGGGCCCTGGAGACGTGGAGATGCATCAGCTGCAGGGGTCCTCCAGGAACTGGAGAGGAAGTTACTTTCGAAAGAGACGTGATGTCTTAAAGGGCCCCAAGCTGTAAAACTGGACTTCAGCAATAGGTGTGGGGGCCTCCAGGCAGACTGTCACTCCTCGTGAATGGGGAGATAGTGACATTCCTGATGTTTTCTCTCTGTGCTTGGCAGTGCATGACGTTCCCCCATTTTTCCTCAGGGTGGGAGCTTAGCATGGTTGCTCCCTCCCTTTTGAGACCCCTCAGCGTCCTCCTCGTAGGATTCGAAGCCCCATGTGTCGGCCTCTATTCATTCAACCTGGGCTTCCCTGGACCTGCCACCCTTGAGTTCCCGGATACGTGTCCAATGCAGTTCACCTTGGAAAGGAGATGCCAGAGACTCCCCACGTGGACCTCACATCCGATCAGCAACTGGCAAAGGGACTTGCTCAAGAGTCCCTCCTGACAAACAGGGACATTTTGCAAGGCCAGGCTTGCAGGGAGGCAGCGTGGCCTCCTAGAAACAGCAGGCGCCCTGTCACTGCAGGCTTGTGACCTCGGGCAGGTTATCTGTCTTGTCTGAGTCATCATACCACCCACCTTGCAGGCTTAGTGTAAAATTAAATGAGATAATGCGTAATAGGGCTGACGTAAGTGGTGACTCTTGCAACATATTTTAATGCCGAGAGATAGAATAGACTGGTATTGGCTTATCAATCTGAGCAGCTAGCTGTTCATGTTACCTTTTAGTGCCTTCAACTTAAACCAGAACTCACGGCAGGGAAGGGCAGGTGTGAGGAAAGCGTGAGTCCACGCTGTGGCTGAGCGCGGGGTCTGAGGCCGGCTGCCTGCCTTTACCCTGCTGACGGTGCGGAGCCCGGCGGCCCTCTCCTGGCTCACGCTATTGACAACCAGTATTTTAGTGCCGATTTTTGTGCACCCCAAGTCTGGATTATTATACTGATTTACATAATCGATGTGTTATTTATATGGTCAGTGCTTGCATGTTTTGGACTCCTTACTAATTTCTTTATTCCTTTGCTTCTTGTGCCCATGAACTCCTTCTGGGCTCAGTTTCCTTCTGAAAGTTCTTTCCTTAGTGTCCTTTGCTGAGGGTCTTTGGGTGGAAACCTCCCACAGTGCACTGTAAGTGGGTATTTTCTGTCAGCACTTTGCAAACATTATTCAGTTGTCCCCTGGTTTTCGCTGTGACGACCGTGGAGTTTGCTGTTCGTCTGATTCGTGTCTCTGCAAGTCTTTTCTCCCTGCTTGCTTTCAAGAGTGTAGCTTTGTATTTTGGTTCTACAATGCTATTTGATGTGTCTCTAGTCAGTTTATTTTTATGTATCCTGCTTGGGATTCTATGATCACGAATATGTGGATTAATGTCATTTTGGAACATTCTTAGCTGTTATTTCTTCTAACCCTGCTCTTCTCCCGTGCTATTTTCTGTTTCTGGAGTTCCTACCTGCAGTTTGTTGAGTTTTCCCATTCAATGCACATGTCTTACAAACTCTTTATCCTCTGTCATACTTTCCCTGTATTTCTTTTTGCTTCTTCTGCCTTAATTTCTTCAGATCTGACTTCGCAAATTCTCTCTGTAGCTGTTTTCAATCTGTCATCTAAGCCAGGCATTGCGTGTTCAGGTTTGGCGCCTTTACTTCCTGTTTGTAGATACTCTGTTTGCATATGTTTTCAAATTGATTCATTCTTTTAAAAAGTAGCTTTTGGGGGGGAGGTCGAATTGTTTTATTTCTTTACAATTTTAAACATACTTATTTTATAATCACTCTCAGGTTATTCTATGGACTACATCTCTCAGGTTAATGCTTCTGTTGTGGATTTGCTGATGGACGATATCGCGGATGATTTTTATTGTGCATTTGTGATCTTTCATTGTGAGCTTATCTTCACAGGGGCTTATCACTGAGAATCTCTTGCGGACTCAGTTGAGGTCTGGTCCCTCCAGATTTGGTTTCTGTCTGTGCCAGGTGCCCCAGGGCTAACGCTGGCCTGTAACTTACTCTTTATGTTAATTTCTTAGATTGGGGGTCTGTGGAGCATGAGGATAATGTGATTTTAAAAAATCTGAACTATGTGAGTCTCAGGATCCTATTTCAAATTCTTAGGGAAGAATTTTTTATCTGTATCTAGAAACCAGGAGGAAGGGACAAGCTTCTTGGTGGTTGCCCTGTGCCTGTGGGCGGACTCTGCCTTGGGTCTCCCCTTCCCGGGACTGGCCCAGGCCGACTTTCACCCCACAGGGCTTCTGTTCTCGCCTCCCCAACGCTCGCTACTGTCCTCTTTGAGTCTTGTCCCCGTTTCTGTGTTTCTAACTCAGTCGAATTTCACTGTGTAAATGTGTATTAACTACTCGCTGGCATTTACCACCAGCCCAGAGCTGCAGTTACAGACTTTGTCCTGCCGGCTCCTGCAAACACGTGGACGAGCCCCCACCCTGGGAACCCTGGGATCCCGGCTTGCTTCTCCGTTTGCTGGAAGAGATCAGTGCATTCTCTTTTCATACCTTAACAGGAGCAGTAGGAGAGAACAGATTTTGGGTAGGCCACACATCTCTCCATCCTTCAGGTGTTGACTGCCTCTGGTTGTCTTTTCTTGTTCTTGGATTTGGAAGGGACCACACGACCTTTGGCCCAGCCCCTTTCCAGGGTTGCCCACGTGAGTCCACTGTGCCTTTCCCGGCATCATTCACTGTTGGTACAGATCCTGCTCAACTCATAGCAGGGTTATGTCCAATAAGCCTATCATAAGTTAAAAATATTATGTCAAAATGCATTTATTACACCCAACCTGCTGAGCATCATAGCTTAGCCCAGCCTACCCCAAAGGTGTTCAGAACATGAGCCTACGGTTGAGCAAAATCATTTGGCAACACGGTGCACAGCAGGGAGTCAGCTGGTCGCTGTGGGGATCGTGTGGCTGCTGTGGCCACGCCTCTCTGCCACTGCGCAGCATTATTGGAGACTATGGGACTGCCTTCTACTGAGTGTGCCTGGCTTCTACATCCTCACAAAGACAAAAAATTGTAAGAAAAACCATCAGTATAAGGATAGCTCAGAGCCGTGGAGACATGCTAATTAATAAGAAATCCACTTCCGTGGAAAGGGAAGGCCATCGGCATGCTAATGAGGTTCATTGGAAGGGAAGACCGCACCAAGGATCATTATCCTCTCCTTCGGCCTTGGGAATCCAAAAGAATCTGGGAGCCTGAAACGCAACGTTTAGTTGGGTTTTGATTTTTGTTCTCTTTGCGGCAGCCAGAGCTGTTACCTATAGAGCACAGCTGGAATGGCAGCAACTCAGAGAGAAAACAGCTGGTTCCCAGGACGGGCTGCTGAGGAATCGCGGGCGGCAGGCCGGGACAGGAGACAGTGGCGCCAAGGCTGCCGCTTCGCTGTGAGATGGAGACGTAGTCCGTGACCTCTCTGAGTCCAGGTGCTGTGCTCTGTCACAGAGGTTTCGTAATACCTGCAGGGTTGTTGCCAGAGTCAAGAAAGTGGTTTCCTGGGACCAGTTTATCGTATTAAAAAAAGTAAAACACTCTAAAGTAACATGATTTAATTTGAGAATTTTTTTGAACACCACCGCCTTCAGCAAAGGAGTGAGATGACCAACGCTCTTGGCTCAGCAGCAAGCTTTTCTCCGGAGCCCCGTGCTCCCTGCCTTGAGGCTTTCCACCCTTTTCTTCAGGGGAGGCTTTTAAGCTGCTTAAAGGCATTTGTAATTGTACCTCAGGTGTATTGGATATGTTTTAATTAAGTCAAGCAAATAAACAATCATCTCTTCCCTTTGCTGGGAGTTAGGTGTGGCTGACCTGGTCCACCCACCGGGCGACAGCCTACAGGGGAAGCTGCGGGTGGGTCCGCTGTGAGGAGACGGTGGCTCTCGGGGGAGCAGACACCTGGCACCCTCTGGGTGCCACCCCTCCCTTGACCCTCCTGTGCAGGGGCAAATTCTCGTAGGGAAGCCAGTCTCAGTGCTCACGCTTTTGGAGAGGCTGGCACGTAAATAAAAATGTAAGACATTCACTCCTACTTGTGTTACAGCAGAGCTGGCCGAGAAGAAACCGAATGGCACGAAAAGGGTGGAGAGAACCAGGTTTATTTACGCCGGCGGGCTCAGAGGGGGCTTGTCACCAAATTCTGAGCCCTGAGCAGAGCGTGTAGCAGTCTTTTACACATTCCGTTTTAGGGAGGGCGTAGGGCACAGTACAATGTGGTTATCTTTAGTGGGGCAGGGTCTCGAGTGCCCCCAGTCCCTGGTATAGAGTTTCTGTGGAATTTCTTCCTGCCTTATCTTACCTTGGCAGAAGTTGCTGCAAGCAGTTTACGGAAGCAAGAGCGGAGGCAGTTTAGCGGTTACACAGGGGCTTGTTCATGGGGAGGGGTTTTGCTTAGTGGAATTTTCCTTTTCTCTATCACTCAAAGTGCCTCAGAAGAGCACCTCTGTTACAAAAAGAATCTTGAAAGTACAGAATCCTTTTATACCGCTAATGATTGCTTGTTAAAGGTTTTGGTTGGAGAGCGGCGCGCTTTCACCTTCTGAACACTCCAGGACTGGGTCCCTGCGCACGTCGCAGTTGCAGGTGAAGAGCAGCAGAGCCGCGGCTGCTCCCACTGCAGCATCCTCTCCTGCTCCTTTCGCCACCGGGTGGGCCCTGGGAGGCTGAGGGTCAGTTCCCAGCCCTGCCTTTTTTCAGCCTGGGACTTGGACAAGCAGCTTGTGCTCTCTGTCCTCAGTATTCTCATCTCTAAAGCCGTGGGATTAAAATACCAGACACAGAGGGTGTCTCAGTGCCTGATGCTTGCTGTTGAGTGAAAGAATGCAGATTATAATTCCAGGAAGTTATCGCTGCCTGCAAGTACCTGACGCCAGCTAGTTTCCTGGGTGTGTTAGAACACTCGAGCACCGTGAGCAATGAGCCATCTTACAGGAAGGTCACACGGAAACTAAGGGTCTGCCGGGACCTGGGCTCGGGTGCCTCCCACACTGCTGCCGGGCAGGCGGGATTGGAACCGCCTCTGCGCAGGCTCTGGGGCCCGCTGTCCCGCCCTGCACCCTCACCCCTTGCATTTCCCCAGGGGCAGGCTGCCGCCTCCCAGAGGTGCTGGCCCGTTTCGCTCTGGGGCAGGACGCGCGGCGCTCCTGCCACACAGTCTTACAGCTGCACGTTGAACACTTGGAACTCACCGGCATTTTCCTGGGGCCAGGTTATGAATCTGCCGAACAAACAGTTGTGGGAAGAAGAGAGAGGAGAGCGTGGGAGGGCCTGTGTCCACGAAGTCCCCCTTGTTTGCCAGGAGTGGAGAGCTGCGGACGCCCTCAACCCCGTGCCCCTGGTGAAGTGGTTGAGGGCACGGACAAAACTGAGCAGGGGCTTCCAACGGCCGCTCTGACCTCCGGGAAGAGGGGACAGCGTGATGACAGGCACAGAGGGGCTCTTCCTTCCCTTCCTTTGTAACCCTCAGGGCTGAGCCTCAGATCCGACAGACCTCTGTGGGAGGGAGGAGACCGAGTTGGTGTAGACCAGACGGCTCAGGGGGTGTCTTGATTCACCCCCCGCTGGGCTTAGTGACATGGAACGTCTTTCTGCGTGCTTCCCAGGTGTCTGCTCTCCTTCCATGACATGCTTCTTCACGCCTTTTGCCCATTTTCCAAATGGATTATTTGTTATTTTTACTGTGGAGTCTTAGAAATATATTTTTGTATATATGAAGTTTGATAAATTATATATAAGTTTTATAAACTTTCACAAGTTTTATAAATTATATATAGAGAGTGCTCTTATATGTTCTAGAAACAAGTCATTTATCAGATACGTGTTTGCGAGTATTTTCGCCCAGGCCAGTTTGTCCTCTTAGCAGGGTCGCCCGCAGAATGAAGGTGTTAAACTTTGATGTAGTTCAATTTACTGATATTTCTCCTTAAGGATCTGACCTTTGGTGTCACGTCTATGAAATGTTCACCAAGCCCACGGGCCTGAAAATTTTCTCCAGGGTTTTCTTCTAAAAGTTTTATAGCTTTAGGTTTTGCATTTATATCCATTTTGAGTTAATTATTGTATAAAGTGTGAGGTTTACGGTTTTTTTTTTTTTTGCTGGTGGATATATAATTACTGCAGCACCATTTGTTGAAAATATTACCTTCTTCTGTTGCTTTTGTATCTTTGTCGAGAATTGTTGGCCGCACTTGTCACACTTGTGTGGGTCTATTTCTGATCTGTTCTGTTCCGCTGATTTATGAGTCTGTTTTTCTGCCCATACCACGTGGCCTCGGGTCCTACGGCCATGTAAGTCTTAAGATAAAGTTGTGTTTCTTTCTACTTTATTCTTCTTTTCAAAATTGCTTTAGTTCTAGTTTCTTTGCCTTTTCATGTATACTTTTGAATAATTTTGTCTACATCTTCAAAAATTCTTGTTCAGATTTAGATAATTGCATTAAACCTATAGATCACTTTGAAGAGAATTGGTACCTTTCTAAATTGAATCTTTCAATCCATGAACACTGTATATCTCTCCATTTATTTAGATTTCTTTCATCAGCATTTTGTAGTTTTCAGCTACAACTTCAGTATACATTTCATTAGATTTACACGTATTTTATCATTATTATTTTTTAGCAGAGCCGTAAATGCTAGTGTATTTTTAGTGTTGATTTCCACAAATTCATTGCCCATATGTAGAAATACAGTTGATTTTTGTATGTGGATCTCATGTCCTGCAGCCTCGCTGAGATCACTTACTAGTTCCAGGAGCTGTGTCGCAGATCCCTGGGCTTTTCTACATAGACCGTTATGTCAGCTGCGAGTAGTTTTACTCTTCCCTTCTGACATGCACACCTTTTCCTTCCTTCCCATTCTGGCCCTTCCCTCCTCTTCTCTTTTTTCTTTTCTTTTTTTTCTTGCCCTGCTGCACTGGCGAGAACTCACAATACAGTGTGAAGTAGCAGCGACCGTCTTCGCCTTGTTCTAATCTTAAGGGGCAATCATTGTCTTTCACCACTAAGTCTAATGTTAGTTACAGGTTTTTTGGTAGATGTCAAGTTGAAGAAGTTCTCCTCTATTCCTGTTTTTTTGTTTTTGTTTTTGAGAGTTTTTACGTTGAATAGGTATTGGATTTTGATAAGTCCTTTTTCTGCATCAATTGATACAGGATCATGTGATTTTTCTTCTTTAATCTGTTAATATGGTGCATTACATTGATTGATTTTCAGATATTGCACCAGCCTTGCAAATCTGGAATAAACCCCACTTGATCATGATGTTTAATTCTTTTTATTTATTGCTGAATTCTATTAGCTAATGTTAACGATTTTTGCATCTATGTTGGTGAAGGATATTGGACTGTAGTTTTCATTCTTTGTACTCTCTTTGTCTTATTTTGGTATCCAGAGTAATACTAGCTTTATAGAATGAGTTGAGAAATGTTCCCTACTCCTATGTTTTCTGAAAAAGATTGTGTTGAATTGGCATTAATTCTTCTTTAAGTGTTTGGTAGAATTCTCTAGTGAAGCTGTCTGGGGCTGGAGATTTATTTTTGGGAATTTTTAAATTACAAATTCAATGTCTTTAGGAGTCGCACAGTTATTCAAATCACCTATCACACATGCAGTGAGTTGTGGTGGATTGCGCTTTCCGGGCATCGGTCATTGCATCTCAGTTCTGTGTTGATGCGCGATATTTCCGACTTTCCCTTCGATGACAATGCGTTCCAGCCCCGCGGCGGTCACCCCTGCTATACATTGGTAATTTCGCATTGGTATTTTACACATTGGTGATTTAGCATTGGAAATTACAATTGGAAATTACACATTGGTAATTTCCATCTTTTCTCTGTTTCTTTGTCAGTCTTGGTAGAGGTTTGTCAATTTTATTGATTTATTTTTTTAAGAACTGACTTTTCGGGTCATTGATTTTCTTATTGTTTTCTGTTTTTAATTTTATTGATTTCTGGTCTGCCATTAGTTTTTCCTTCCTTTTGTTTGCTTTGGGTTTGTTTTGTTCTTTATTTTCTAGTTTTTTAAGGTGGGAGCTTAGTTTCTAGATTTGGATTTTTTGCTCTTTTCTAACGTAAGCATTTAGTGCTACACATTTGGAAGTCTACCAGTGTCGACATTTCATCAGTTTGAGTGAAGTGTAGAAAATCCCCCCTTGGCGTCCTTCCCTCCTCCATGCAGAAGGGAATTGTCTCAATGTCCCCTGCGTACATTGAGGACCACGTCAGGCAATGATATAGCTTTTGTTTTAGTCATCAAACGTAATCCAGGAAACCTAAGAGAAGTTTTTGTGCTTACTTATGTTTTTACTTTTTCTGTTCTTTCTTCCTGATTTTCCAAGAGTCCTTCTTTTGTCTCTTTTTCTGTTTCAAGAACTTTCTTTAGCCTCTTCTTTAGGGTAGGTCACCGACAGGAATCCTCTTGATTATTTCTCTGAGCCTGTCTTTGGTGGGTGCAGGTTCCGCTGACAGCTCTTTCCTTTCAGCAGTGGGGACATGCTGAGCTGCCTCTTTGTGCTCCCTGCAGTTTCTGAGAAGAAACCTGCTGTCATTCGGGTGGTTTATTCCTTAAAGTAAGACGACATTGCTTTCTCGATGCATCCAAGATGTTTGACTGGTCTCTAGTTTTCAGAAGCTGGTTATGAAGCCCACGGCACGATTTCTTTGGGTTCATCCTGTTTGGGGTTTGCTCAGCTTCTTGAATGTGTGGGTTAATGTCTTTTGCCGAATTTGTGAAGACTTCAGCCATTATTTCTTTGAGTGCTTTTCCAGGCCCACCCTGTTCCTCTTTTCCCTCCTGGACTCAGACGACAGGAATGTGAGATGTTTTGTTATAGTCCCTGGGGTGTCTGAGTGCTGTTTTTTCCAGCCTGTTTTCTCTCTGGTGAGACCGGGTGATTTCCTTCTGTCTTCAAGTTCACGGAGTCTGTCTCTGTCCTTGACATTCTACTTTTCTCCATCCATTGAGATTTTTATTTCACTTATTGTATTTTCCAGATCTAAAATTTCCTTTTGGCTCTTTTTTAGATATTCTATTTCTCTGCTGAGATTTTCTATTTTTCACTTCAAATGTGTTCACAATTGCATTTTTGTAGCATCATGGTAGCATTTTTATTACGGCTACTTTAAAATCTTTGTTGGATAGTTCCAATATCTGTGACATATCAGAGTGGGCATCTGTCGATGGCCTTTTCTTATTCAAGTTGAGATTGTCTTGGATCTTGGTATAGTGAGTGGTTTCCACTTGAACCCTGAGTGTCTTGGGTGTTGTCGGAATCTCTGTTTTAGGCCCCTTCTGACCTGGGCTGGTGGGGAAGGAGGCTGCTGCCTTGCTGCTGTCAGCGCGGCGTGGGCTCCAGGTTCTCGGTTTGGCCTTCACAGACACCCTGGTCCATCCAACGGAGGGTACCCCGTCACTGCTGACAGCTTCCCGCATGATCTCCCCGCCCCTGCAGAGTGAGGATGACAGTCCCAGGTGCCGGCGAGGCCTCTCTGACACCATTCCAGCAGGGAGAGGGTGCCTCGTCATATGGCCAGGTGGAGGTGGAAATCCAGGATTCCCATGGGGACTCCAGTGGTATCAGGCGAAGGGGCAGGTGGCCTTTCACTGGTTTGTCCTCTTTGGCTGTAATAGGACAATTATTGTCCCAAGCCTCCCTGTCTTGCTAGGCTTCCCCTTTCCTTGTCCCTTGGCTAGAGATAGCTGGCTGCTCTTAGGCTCTGTGTGTGCCTGTTGGCACTGCCAGTCACCGGCTTCTGTCGCAAAAGAAGACCTGGGAACTCACTGCCACATTGTGGTCTCTCGTCATTCAGCCTTCTTCCCACCTTCCAGAATCGTCCAGGGTTTTCAGCTGTGCTTTGTGGGAGGAAGAGGGAGACATTTGTCTGCTCTATCTTATCCGGAACTATAACATAGCTGGGTTTGAAACCACAGCCTGAGGGAGCTCCTTTGGGGTGGGTGGGAGAACTCGGGAGGCTGTTATGCCGGCCTGAATCGGCGGGACCCCCTCCCCCGTTGCCCAGCTCATGTACTGTCCCGGACACTGAGGACCTCATCAGCGCAGGCTGGGGGAGGGGGCTGTGCTTCTCTTGCACGCCTGGTCCTTCAGCCTCAGCTCCCGCGATGCTTCCCCTTTCCTGCCCGCCTGAGCCCAGAGGGCCCCTCCCTGTCCTGTGGCATTTGCCGCTGCACTTGCACTATTTTGTCTACCTCACTCTTTACCCGTGTGCGTGCCTGACACGGGAGACACTCGGAGTCCTTGTCACAGTGACCGTTTTTCTGTTTGTTTCCCCAAGCTCAGCCCAGAGTCTGTCACTCGCGAGCTGCGAGCTGACCTGGGTGGGACTGGACGGCGCGAGGAGGCCCTGGCATCTGAGCAGGCGTGAAGGGGGGCACTGGAGCTCAGGTCGGGAAGGGTGTGGGCGGGGTCACTTGGCTCCCCAGGTGTGACCTTTGAGACCTCCGAGCCCTCAAGTGGTAAAGATCCGTGGAGACTTTTCTTGGGGTCAGGGCAGTTAACGCTTCTACCTTATCTCACACCCAAGCTCAAATCTTAAGTAGAAAGAACAGAATTGGAGATTCAAGTAAACAAATGAAAGCTTATCTCCTGTCTGAACTACTGGACGATTTCCATACTAGCCCTTCTCAGAGGAACTCAGAGGATCATGGGGGAAGAAATGAAGATTACCCACATTTGTAGGAGATCCTAAAGTGAGTTTTGCTGAACAGTATGTTCCCAAGTTGGGGCTGGAGCTGGGTCAGGTATGGGCGGAGGGCCTGGGGGAATGGCTCCTTCCATCCAACAGTGCTGCGTCCTTGGCTATGACCCTGGGTGGTCTCCCGCCCTGCCTGGACCTTGGTCTCTTCGTTGGTCATCTAAAGCAGTGGGACTTGTTTGCAGACCTTGTGTCCCAGGAGCCTTAAACCTCATTTCCTTAAAATTCTTCCGTAGCTCCTCGTGAACACATGAATCAAGTCCAAATGCTAAAAGTTCTCCTGGGTGTGGCCCAGTGACCTCTCTCTCTTCGTCCCCTCTCTCTCCCCCATTTTGTGGGGTTCTTCAGTCACATCTGTGATCCCTGGAACGGGCGAAGCTCTGCCACAGCCCCGGACCATGCCCATGCAGTTCTAGGCCTGGAGTGTCCACCCAGCTTTCCACCTTGCTGGTTCCTGCTTATGGCTCTTGCTAAGGAAGTGTCTCCTCCTCCAGGAAGCCCTCTGTGACCTCCCACACCTACCATGTCCCGCAGTCCCCCAGGCTTCCCTCTGCCCTCCCCTTGCCACTCTTCCTTTGCCTTCTGGTCTGGGGGCTCCCTGTGGGATGGGGAGGGCTCTATTTTTGTCACCTTTGAATGCCCTCTGCCTAGCACCAGGGGAAGGGGGCAATGTTGAAATGCAATCGAAGGTGAGGTGTGGCTGTTGTCCGTAGTGGGCGGGCTGACCGTGGGGATGGGACAGGGAGTGGGAGAGGCAGCCAGAAACTTTCTTGTCTGCTTCCCCAGATGTTGTCTTAGGAAACGTGAACTTATTTAAAATGCATGTTCCTAATGTTGTACTTCTCTGCTGCCAAAATATTTTGAATGGATTATTATGCATTTTTTTAGTTCTCTAAAGGTTTTAGAACTAGGGTGACCAGTGTGTCGTTGTTTGCCGGTGCTCGCCTAGTTTTGGCACTGCAAGTCCCATGTCCTCAGTCCCAGAGAAACCCTTACAGTTAGTGGCCCTGCAGTGTCAGTCACCTGGAGAGGCCTCTTGCATTCCTTCCCTGGAGTCAAGCTCGCTGTGTGGAGCTGTGGAGTCGGCTGGAAGGAGTGGGTGTTTGAAGGTGACAAGGTCATGGCTGACCCTTGCCTGGTCAGCAGCTCCCACAGTGGCTGCAGTGGGAGCCCTGGGAGGAGCCCAGCAGCCTTGCTTTTCAGCTTCCTCTGTCTCCACCGAGGGTCGGCTCCTGCCTCCCCGCCTTCCGGGAGAATGGCACTGACCCGATCCCTGTCACTCCAGCGGTAATCACAAGCAACTTAATTCACTCTGGGAGCCACATTTTCCTGATAGACTAACTGGGCGTGAAAATCCTAAATCAGATTGATGGAAATTTTCAGTGTGATCACATAAATAATGCCACCGGGGCCAGGTGGTCATGGCTCTAATGAGAGTACAGTATGGCCCAGGCACTGCGGGGTAAACCCTCACAATAGTCTTAGGGGCTGGTACTAACGTGATTGCCATGTGACAGACGAGCAGATGGAGGCTCTGTGAGGCTAGGGGATTTGCCTGGGGTGGGAGGCAGGGCTAGGCTGTTCTGACCCCCTGAGGCACCCGAGTGGGCAGTGTGTAGTCTCGGGGGGGGGGCCGCGTGTGCTGAGGTTATGTGGCTTCCGTGCGTGCTCTGGGTCAGCCGGCCCACCCTACTTCCTCCTGAACCAGGCCTCCCCGTGACTGGGGAGTGCCGGGCTTGACGGTCCTCTGGCCCAGGCAGTGGGAACAGCTAGCAAAGCCAGTAGACCCCCGGTGCCCACACTGCATGGCCGGCGCTTTGTCAGAGCTGGGAGAAATCAAGGGACCCAGTGGTTAGTCTGGGCAGTGGTTCATTCATTCATTCATGCATTCCTGCATGCATTAATTCATGGCAGGCATGTACTTTTCATCTTCGCCACCTCTGAACTCATAGTCTAGGGAAGGGAAAGCCCCATAGTGAACACACTGGTGTTCATGGGGAGAAAGGGAGGGGCCCCCAAGACTGTCTGCCTGGGGCAGTCAGAGAACGCTTCCTGCAGGAGGAGGCATTGGAACTACGCCTGGGAAGACTACCTAAGCTGCCTGGGTGGACGAGCCCCAGGTGGCATTTGTGCAGCCAGACTGGCAGGTGCAAAGGCAGTTTGACACACTGGATTGCAGGGAAGTGTGGCAAGGGGTGGCGGGGAGGAGGCCACACTGGCTCTTTGGCCTCACGAAAGTGCCGCAGTCATTACGGAGGCCGGGAGCCGTCACCGCAGAGTTCCGAAGAGGAGGTGGCGGCCAGCTTTGTAGACTGAGAAGGCACAGTGCGGATTATCAGGGGATAACAAGGTCCAGGTGAGGGATGGCGACCGCTGAGAGCCGAGCAGTTCAGGGTCCCAGTCCCTGCTCCCTCCTGCCTCGGCACAGCTATGCCCCTGTTCTTGTTGTCTGGCCCAACCTCTGCCTCCCCTGAGGGTCAGGCTGGGGCATGTGGTCCTCAACACGCCTTGGAGCCCCAGACTGTGCGGGAGGAAGGATGGTGGGTAAAGGTGACGGAATCTTCAGGGCTCGGTGACTGGTGGAAGCCGGTGCGGGGTGGTGGAGGGAGGGTCCGGCCGAGGCCCAGGGCTGGGGGAGGATGGGGACCGGCTGGGGGAGGATGGGGACCGGAGAGGGCACGTGGGGGAGGGGTTGGGGCTTTCTGGAGTGAGGGGCGCGGGGAGGACGACTTGAATTTGGAAAGAACAGCGTCCCTCCCTGCCCTCTCCAGAAGGAGCAAGTGCCTCTCAGCTGCCCTGACAGCTCCTCGTCCTGCTGTTTTGCACAATACACAATTTCTTTGCATAACAGACAGAATAATCTCATTTTCTCACTGGCTACACAGCTTAGCTTTCAATCAATTATCCCCAAATACATTAAAAAAAGTCTCCATGTCACATCCCTGCCTGCTCAGTGCTCCGTTTTCCCCGTCAAGGAATTTGCAAATCAATTGCTTTAACAATACTTTCCACAAATTGCATTCAAATGCCTGTGATGTCACCCACGGTCAATGCGCTCCTGATAAATAATGCATCAGGAAGTGCGAGGCTGCCCTCTCCCCGGTTGCAATAAAGGAGACCGTGTTCTCGGGCTGGGCAGCCCGGCTTTGGCCTGCGGGGCTCAGCCAGGAGGACAACTCAGCCAGGGGACAGACCTGGTGCTGGCGCGCTGGCTCTGCCCACTGCCTGGTCTGCTGCACCAGACCCGCACGTCCAGGGCCGCGGCTTGTGCTGACAGGGTCCGCCGGGGATGCCACGCAGCCGAACTGACAGCTCCACACAGGAGGCAAGGGAAAGGCAGCTGCTCCCACTGCGGCGCTGTGACCCGATGGGAGGGAGCACATTTGGGAGTGGCTGGGAAGCGACTCAGAGGGCTGTCCCTAGCCGGCTGAGCTCACAGCCCGAGGAACCTGATGGGTCTGCAGCTGAGCTCACAGCTCTGTCACCATCCCCCCTACAGGCGACTCTGCACCCTGAGTGGGGCTGGGGACCCTCAATGCAGGGCCCAGGAGGTCCTGAGGAGCATGGCCCTGGGGAGAGCCAGGTGTCCTGGGACTCAGGCAGCACCTCAACTGGACTTGGCTGAGGAGATGCGGTGGCCAGAGAGTCTGGGCCTCCGTGGCTGGCGCTTTTGCAGTTCCGTCACCATATGCCATGCGTGCCTGTGGCAGGAAGCGCCAGCGTGGGCTGGGCCTGGGGGAGGGGAAGTGTGGGGAAGGGAAGGCGCATGGAATGGAGGGTGCACTGCTTTGCCTTTTCTGTCACGCAGACGCGACCACCCTGGCGGCTGACTCCCTTCGAGATCTCAGGGTTTTGTTTCATTGTGATGGAGGAGGTTGGGGCTATAGAATTTGTCTGCCAGATAAAGTTATTTTTTCCTGCACAATTATTACTAGTACTAGTGTCTTAATAGCTGTAAGTGTATTTTGATATAGCAAGTTAAAATCATAGGGTTCTAGAAAACCCAAACCAATTGCAGCATGTTTATAGCAGCAACCACAAACAAAGGTCTGGAGGTGGTCTGAGCTCACAGCCACGAAGGGGAAGCCCTGGGGCTGGTGAAGCCCATGTGGCCCCCATGTGTGAGACGCAGGCCCTGTCCCCACTGTGTCTGGCCTGAGACCCTGAGTGGCAGGACACTGTGTCTCTTGGCCAAGCCATCGCACTGGGTCCAGTTCATGTCACGGACCACACTCCTCGGAAGCAGAGCCTGTCTGCCCACCGGCTGCCAAGGCAGGGAGATGGCGGGAGGAGAGGACTTCGGGCTGGGTGTGAGGGTGACCACAGCACGCAGTTCCTGAGGCTGCCCGTGAAATGGGGCCAACACAAGTTCTCGAGAGAGTGCCCGGCCTTTCCCTTCCTGGCGCAGCAGAGGAAGATGAACAAGGTTCTCCGTTCTACCCTGCAGTGCACACTTCCTGTCTTGGCCCTCCCCCCATCCTCGGTACACGTTTATCACAACTTTTGGTTAAATCCATAGGTAGTGTTTCCATTATCATGGCAGCAAAGCACGCTTACTGATAAGTGAAGTAGACGAAGATGATGTTTCCGGGACTTGCTATGAGCATATTTCCCCTTTATTTGGATTTCTACGTCCCCGTTGCTGTTGTTTCTAGGTGCTTCACCAGATCAGTTATGTGTCATCAACATTACTTTCCAGATAGTCAAATTGCCCTTGTGTCCACCTCCTTTTCTTCTGGGCCTTCCACAGGGGCTTTCTGGCCCTGGGCTGCTCTAGACTCCTCCGTCCCATGCCCGCCGGTGGTCCCAGGGCTTCCCTTCCCGGCAGCTTGGGGGTCACGATTTCCTTTCCTGCTTCACACCCTCATTCTGCTGAAGCACATCCTCCAACAGCTTCCTAAGAATAGGCACATGGGTAAAATTTGAGGGTCCTTGCACAACCGAAAATGCTCCTCCCAAACAGACTCTGGGACATGGGTCTGTGTGCAAGTGCTTCATTGAGCACGTCTTCCCAGCGAGGGGGGACCTTGGGACAGGGCAGGAGGAAGCCACCTTGGTGCAGAGCCAGTCCCAGCCTGGTGGGAGCCTCCGAGGGGAAATTACACCATGGAGTTTGTCCTGCAGGGCGCAGAGCTTTTATGCCATGGCCCGGGACAGGCACTGGCTCCAGGTCTGGCTCTGAAGGCAAGGATGAGTGTAGAGAGAAACCTTAACTCCAGGTACCGCGCTGTGGGGGTGGTTGCCTGGAGACCACTGCCCTGAGACCTTGGAAGCAGCAGGCAACAGCTGGCGGCTCAGGGCTGAAAAGGCCAGCTGGGGACCTGGGCCACGCGCTGCCAGGAGCTGCTCCATTCTGTGTCCGTGGCTGGCGCTTTGGTGGCTGCACCAGCAGGGTGCCACGTCCAATGCAGGACATATCAATCACAGTTGTTGGAAGAGCTCTATATAGCAGAAGTGATTTCTAGGTGGGGCCTCTTGGAATGATTTTCCCAACAGTGCAGGATTGCCCGAGGGAGGAGCCCCACCCCCCTAGGTGCTCTGGAGCTCTGGCAGCCTGGCTGGAGTTGCTCCTACCCACCCCGGCTGCAGCCTCCGCACCCCTGGAAGCCGGAGGTTGGTGCCTGCAAGCTTCCTCTGGGCTCAGAGAAAGAAGCCAGCCCACCACTGCCACTGCTTGGTGGCAGCCGCAGGAGGAAGCTAGGGCTTGTTAGAGGAGAACAAGCCCTTCTAAATGAAACTGACCTCTGAAAGCTGCATGAAAACTGCCTCCACCTAAAAACAATGAAACAAAGTGCCTCCACCTACCCCGGAAGATAAGGTACATGCAGGACCCCCGCTGTGACATGGTGGCACTGTCCTCCCTTTTCAACAGAAGGTGGGTAACCTGGAGGTTGGGAGAGCAGCAAGAACATCCCACAGCTGGGTATAGAATTCTCGAGCCAACGTTTCTTTTCCTGGGCATGGTGAAGGCATTGCTCCACTATCTTCTAGCCTCGGATGTCATTGTCGCAAAGTCTAACGCCATTCCAGTTCCTTTTTAAGTGGCTGACTTTTTTCACCTTGTGAAGGCTTCGAGGACCCCGGCGTTCTGAAATGTCGCAGTGACGTATGCTTGTGCGGGTTGTTTCCCTTTCACGGTGCTGGCCCCTCGGTGGGCTCCTCCGTTGGAAAGTCAGGACCCGGGCGATGTTTAACAGCGTTTCACTGACGGCCCCGCCTGCGTCCTGCACGTCTGCGGCACGTTACTCACATAGCAGGTCTTTCCCAGAGACTGGTAAGCTTCTCGTCTTTTCTATTTTCCACACTTTGTGTTTTATTCTTTGTCTATTTTTTGTTCTACTTTTTGTGCTACTTACCTCAGCCATTATAATTTTAATTTCCAAGAGCTTTTTGTGCATACGTTACTTTTTCACTGAGCTCTATTCTTGTTCTGTGTCTACAATGTCTGATTTTTTCCCCTGATTGCTTGGGTTTATTTTTTCTGTATTGGAGGGTTTCCTCAAATGTTTGGTGACCATTGGCTGCCAATTCGTATTTAAAAACAAGCAGTAAAAATGAGTGGGGAGCTCTTGGGTGTGGGTGGGGCTTTGCTTGTAGCGAACAACGTTTCTGGGGACTCGCAAATATCTGGTCTGGGGAACTCTTTTCTGCACAACCACCCTGGTATGTCCTCTCTGGGATCTGAGCCAGGCTGGGCCCAGTGGTTGTGGTTCAGACCCAGGCGGGAGTGAGGGTCCCTGAGCACCTGCCATCATCACCAAATGCTGAGGTTTGAATGTGTCCCCACGGTTCATGTGCTGGAAACATAATCATAATCCTTGATGCAACTGTGTCGAGAGGTGGGGCCTTTGGGAGGTGAGGCGGGCATGAGGCCTCTGCCCTCACTGATACCTGTCGATACCTGTCACGGGAGTGCGTGCCTTCCTTCAAGAGTAGGTTTGTTATAGACGTGAATTCAACCCCCTTGTGTGTGTGTGTGTGTGTGTGTGTGTGTGTGTGTGTGTGTTCTCACACTCTCTTTCTCTCTCTCTTTCCCTCTTGCCTTCTGCTCTGGGATGACACAAAAGGAAGGCCTTCGCCAGAAACTGGGACCTTGATCTTGGACTTCCCAGCTTTCAGAACTGTGAGAAATAAATCTCTGTCCTTTGTAAACGACCCAGTCTGTGGCATCCTGTTACAGCAACGCAAAACGGACTCAGACACTGACTTTTGCAATATCAGGATTTGCACCCCCAGGCCAGCCTGGGCTGCATCTGTTGTCCTGGCGAAATTATTAATAGACCCCTCCAGAAATTGGATGGGCTGGGATAATACATTTTGTGGCCCACTCTTCCTGCTGGCCCTTGGGTGTGCGCTGGGCTCCCCTCTCCTGGGCCTGGAGGGTGGTTTGGGGTGGGAGTCACTTCCCCTCAGCATCGCCTCTGTCTGTCCCACAGGCGCTGGCTGCGCTCCTGGTCAGTTACCGTTCTCCATCCGTTTTCTGGATCCCAGATGTTCTATAGTCTTGCATGTGCCACTGCCTCCTGTCCCACCCTCTTGGACCTTACGGGTTTTTATTATAGATATATTTTAAAAATCCATTGATGCCACGTTAGTGGTGCGTTGTGAGAGAGAGCAGATGACACTGATCAATCCCTCCTGTTCATGTGCGGGTCTGGGGCCATGCGCCGCCTTCAGGGAGAAGCGCGGCCATCCCCTACTCACACCCTGGCGGTGCCGCTCAGAGCTTTACCGCTTCCTTGTTTCCTGCATGCTGTCGTGCTGGGTTTGCTGGCCCCCCAGGCATTTACAACCTGCAGGGGTTCCTGAAGCCCCCTATGTGCCTGGCACTGGGCTGGCGATGGGGGTGGGCACTGCGCAAGATGCCCCTGCCCACGGAGGTCTTACATTCTGTCGGGGACGGCAGGTCTTGGGTTACAGTTGCAGGGCAGATCGTCTGCTGGATTGAAAGAAGCCTGCCCAGGCCAGACATCATTAGAGGTGCAAGGCTTGCAGGGTGGCTTCAACGGTGGGACCTTCGAAGATTTGTAAAGAGGAAAATAGCCTGATGTCCATCAAAGGCACCCCACCCTTGGCCAGAGACAACATGGGGCCACCTCCTGCCTCTTCAGGAAAATCTACAGCAGTATTTGATGAACTAATCAGGGCCAATTCTAGCTCCTGTGCTCTTGGAGCAGAGAGAGAATTTTCTTTCTAGTCAGGTTTGCGTAAGTTACGACAGGTACGTGTTGGTGGGTCTGCTGGGCCTCTCCCCCGTGTCTGATAGGGAACAGTCCAGTTCCAGGCAGCTTCTACTCTGGCCCTGTCAGACCAAACGTGGTCCGATTTCATTCACACGGATTAGTTCCTTGAGCGACTGTTGCACACCACCCCATATTAGTTTTCTTTGCCAGGTGAGGAATTGCTGTAAATTCAGCAGCTTAAAACAGCACCTGGTTTCTTGCTTGTAGTTCTGCAAATCAGAAGTCCAGCGTGGGAAGAGCAAGGGGTAGGCCAGGTGTAGGTTGGGCCGGGTTCTCTTCTGGAAGCTGGGAGTGGGGGGAATTCCCTTTCTAGCCCATTCTTTTTGTTGGCAGGACTCAGTTCCTTGCGGTTGCAGGACTGAAGTGTCGCTTCCTTGCTGGTGTCAGTGGGGGCTGCCCACGTTCTGTGCCACATGGCCCGTCTGTCCTCAAGCTAGCACAGGCACAGCCAGGATGTGTACACTCGGGAGAGGGAACTCTTGGGGGCCCCTGAGAATTCCAGCCCCCACACACCCTGAGCCAGCTCCTGTGTGGGGGAAGGGCTCATCTGGGCCCTTCGAGGCTGCTCTATCCAGGGACCTGAGGCCAATGCTGACACTCGGTCTGGTGCGTGGAGACGGTGTCCGGAGGGCTGTCACGAAGTAGCTGGGATGGCTCACTGCCTCTCCCTGGGACTCCTCTTGTAAATGGTTAAATTGGGACTGACAGACCTCCCGACTGCGTCTGCTTGGCGGAGGCTGCCTGGGGGGCCCCCGTTGAGGCCTGTGAGGTTTGCCTGGCCCCTGGCAGGGAAGGGGCGGGGACTGAGTAGCCACTCGGTCAAGAACACCAGATGAGAGGCCAGTGGCTCTCCTGTCATCTGTTAAGTGCTTCCGGAGCCCGGAGTCGATGACCTCCCAGCCCTCTCGGTTGATTCATTCTGTGCACACTCACTGAGGCCTCCTCTGCCAGGTGCTGTGCTTTGGAGAAGCATCGGCGTGTGACCCAGCGCCCAGACGCTCGCTCCCCCTGGAGTTTCAGGGGGCTGCTGTGTCCACGCTGAGTTACCAGGGTGGCTTTTGGGGGTGGGGTGGGGTGGGGTGGTGTGCAGCTTTGAGCTGGACTATGACAAATGGAGAAACGGAGCTCAGGACGGGGGTGCTGGGGCAGAAGACGGGGAAGGCAGAAACGGACATCCCCGAGGCTGCTGCCCGGGGTCACGCGTGCACCCACAGCATGCCTCGGGCTCACTCTGCTGGGTGGAGGCCGTATCCCCATTTAATAAACAGGAAACCGGAGGCTCAGAGAGTTTAAATCGCTAACCTGGGACCACGCGGCAGGGCAGAGACAAGAACAAAGCCATTGTCCCTGTGATAGTATTAAGCCTTGGGGTGCTGG
This sequence comes from Avahi laniger, assembly GCA_963575035.1. Taxonomy (NCBI): domain Eukaryota; kingdom Metazoa; phylum Chordata; class Mammalia; order Primates; family Indriidae; genus Avahi; species Avahi laniger. Next base: position 5,783 of record CAUYSK010002588.1, on the reverse strand, counting down.
GTGAAGGGCGGGAGAGAGCAAGAGAGAACTCCAGACTCCACCTGCTAACTGATAAGTCCTGGCAGCCCGGGAGGACAGGCCTGGTGTGTATTTGCCGCCTATCAGCGATGAAACACCCCCTGTGCACCGAGGAAGTTGATAGCAGAAAGGTTGGGGCTGGTTGCTCCTGGGTGCGATTCCTAATCACGTCTTAAATCCCTTGTGCTTCGGGAAATAAAGACGGTTAACGCTGGGAGCTGGCTCCGGCAGCCTGGGAGAGGAGCGGCTGGGGGACAGCTGACTTGATCAGAGGTGGCGATTCCATCCTGGGGTCTCAGTGCCCAGGGCAGATAAAATGGAGGAAGCGAGATGCTTAATTAACCCTGCAATTTTGCACGGGCTAATTAGCATACAGATAAGGTGGCTCCCCACCCTGTCTCTGGCCAGGCCTCCTGTCTTTGCGAGGGGTGCAGGGGCACAGGGCCACATCTCTCTGTTTTCTTTCTCACTGTTTTTTACGTTTATTTATTTATTTTAATTATATCGTGGTAAGAGCACTTAACATGAGACCTGCTCTCTTCGCAAAGTTTTAGGTGGACGACACACGGTTGTTGACTTTCGGTGCAGATCTGCAGTTCTGCAGATCTCTGGAACGCACTCGCCCGGCTTGCTTCATGCCTGTGGAATCCTCCCCACGTCCCCTCCCCAGCCCTGGCTACCGCGCTTCGAGTCTGTGAATTTGACTGTTAGGCCCCTCAATGTGGCGGGGTCATGCGGGATTTGTTTTTTAAGCCACTCTACTCTTGCACCAGTTCTTACAAAATCCTCTCTAAAAGAGGCCGGGGAGCTTCCTGAGGTGGGGGCTGGCTGGAGGGGCAGGGATCTTATTGGCCCAGGAAGGGGGCTTGTGAATTTTAACACAAACCCTAGCCCAGTGCTGAGGATGATACTCCAGGGGCTACCTGGGCTTCCGGTTCTGGCATTCAGGGACTTCCAGGGTCAGCTCCCCACCTCCAACCCCGTGGGTCCCTGCCCACCTGTCTTCCTGTGCTGGGCACAGAGCCTGTGTGCTGGTTGCTTGGGAGGAGGAGTCCTTAAATATTAGGGGACTCAACTATGGAAAGATGACTTTCTCTGTCCTGGCTTTTCTGGAGACACCTTGGTCACCTCTCCCACCCACTGGGGGACTCGTGGAAGCTTTTCCTCCAGAGATTTCTTCGTGCCCTCTCCTGTGCCCATTCCTATCTGCTGACCAGGCTCTTGGCACACAAAGTCCAGCTGTTTGTTTGGGTGGTGGTTGGTGGTCTCCCCCACAGGCCTGGCGGAGGCTCTCCAGTGTGGCACCGAGTGGGGTGACTGGTGGAGGACAGGCCCAGCAGAGGCAGGACCACCCAGTGAGGCACACCGACCCCACCCAGCCTGCCCCTGGAGCTCCACCCCAGACCCTCGGCCGCGCAGGGATTTCCGCACGTAGTGGAAAGGGGGACTGGGGCTTTGACAGACGAAGGCAATGTTTGTTTAACAGATTCCGGGTTCGGGGTTGAGCTCGGTGTGGGCCGGGGGTGTGCTTGTGCGTGGGTGTGAGTGTGCAGCCATGAAGGGTTATGATCACCCCATCTGGCACCCACCAACTTCTCCCAGACGCATGTGAAGGACACACTGCCAGGCCAGGGACTCTGACACCCCCATCCACCTCCCCTGGGCCCTGATGGGCTCTACTTTTGGGCTAATCTCTTGCATCCATGTGCTGTGGTGTTTTATTAGCAAGAATAATAATATTTATTGGCCCCAAGTTGCTCATTTGTGTGACGGGGATGCTGAGACCCAATTTATAGACACTACCTCTGAGCCTCAGAAGAAAAGCCCCATGGGTGGGACCACGTCCCCATTTTACAGGTGAGGCTGTTGGGATCGGATGGCCACTGCTTGCCCGACATTCCAGAGCTGGAAGAGAGCCTGGAGCAGATCTGCGCGGCTCTGAGCTCCCGGCTCCCCCAGTAGGAGGGCAGGGTGGAGGGCTTCCGTGTGGGGCCTGGCAAGTTGCATGCGTGTGTGTGTGTGTGTGTGTGTGTGTGCGCGTGCGCACGTGTGCGCGAAGGATGTGCACTTGTGCTCACGTTGTGTGCACATGCACGTGTGTATGTGTGTGATTGCATGCATGGGAGTGCATGTGGCCCATTGCCGGCTGTCCTGTAGGACTGCTCTTTGCAGGTGAGTCAGATCTCAGCAGCTGGAGAAGGGCCTGGTCATCCGATCACTTCTCATGGTGGGAGGGGGTTGGGCAGAGCTTACGAGTAGCCAGAAACTTTTTAATTGAGACAACTGTAAATTTACGTGACGTTTTAAGAAATAATAATGACCATTGTAGCCTTTGCCTGGTTTCCCCCAGTGGCAGCGTTTTTACAAAGCTCTAGTATGATAAAGCCACTGCTTCTTGATATTGATATGACTCACTGATTTCATTCACATTTCCCAGTGTACTTGCGTTTGCGTGTGTGCATGTGCGTGTGTGTGCGAGAGGGGTTTGAAGGATTTGGGGCAGATCAAGGAAAATGTGTGACCACAAGAGGTGTTAACACCAACGAGCTTTATTGGGCAGCGCTGGGATAGGGTTGCATGCAGATGTCCTTCCTGTGCAGAGGCAGTGGGGCGGGTGTCTCCTTCGAAGGGGAGGAGGAGAGGGGCGGGAGTGGAGCTTAGTATCTAGGCCATGCCCTGCAGAGTCTCCGGGTCAGAGAGCAGCTAGCGGCCTTATCACTAGGGAACAGCTGGTTGTGAGGCTTTCCGGGTATGCAAAGCAGGCAGTTTCTAAACGGCTAAAAATTTGCTGTGTGGGGACTATATTTTAAAGAATAGTCTGTGTAAAATTTGAGTTTGGCACCAGTGGACTTTTGAGCTACGAGGTCTCCGCCTGCAGTGAAGACATAAACACATAGGGTCCGACGCACAGTGGCAGTCTTTGGCTCATTTATGTTGAGGACTGAACTCTGGTCTTCTTCTGTCCAAATTCCTTTCTAAGGGGGCCTGGTGAATCACGCCTACAAATGATAAAATCTCACTGAGCGGGTTTTGTTAACCCTATATAACGTGGTTTACTTCCCAACCCGATTGCAGTATAGCGTCACACGAAAGACAGAAGACCCCTAACTTAAGCATTTCTTTCCACTGACTCCTGGTCTTTTAGACAGAGCCTTACTCTCTCGGCCAGTTGTCAACTGAAGAATCCTTAAACCCACCTATGACTTGTAAGCCCCCATTTGAAATGTCCTGCCTTTCTGGGCTAAACCAATGTACTCCTTCCACGTATTGATTCATGGCTTCACCTGTCACCCCTGTCTCCCTGAAATGTGTGAAACCAAACTGTGACCCAGCTACACCGAGTCCACTTGCTCAAGGCTGCTTGGGCTACTCTGGGTCGTGGTCCTCAAATTTGACTCAGAATAAACCTCTTTAAATCATTTTACAGAGTTTGGCTTCTTTTCCATTGACAAGATAATTCTTTGTGTGAGCGTGCTGACACGCCTGTGAGTTTCGTACACCTTTATGACGTGCAGGTTCATGTATCCATTTTTTTGGTTTTTGGGAAGGCTATCCTTCCATTGAATAGATTTTGCACTTTTGTCAAAAGTCACTTGGGCATATCTGTGTGGGTCTGTTTCTGGGCTCTCTGTTCTGTTCGTGCATCTGAGTCTCTTCCTCCACAATGCCGCTGTGTCTTGATCACTGTCGCCTGAGTAATGGTAACATTCACTCTCATTTTACCTTTTCTTATCTCAAGATGTTTACTATTCTGGTTTTTGGGACTTTCCATATGCATTTTAGAGTAAATTTATCTATGTCTGCATAAAACATTGCTGAGATTTTTGCAGGAATTGCATTAAATCTATCAATCAATTTGAGGGAGAATTGACATCTTTACTATTTCAAGTCTTTGAAACCAGGAAAATAGAATATCTCTTTGTTTATTTCTTTTTTGATTTCTTTTGTCAGTATTTTGTAATTTTTAGCATCTGAATTCTGTGCATGTTTTGCTAATTGTAAGATCTAAGTGTTTCATTTTCTTTGGAGTAATTGTGAACAGTGCTGTATTTTAAATTTTGGTTTCTGTACTTAGTCATTAGTATATAGAAATATGGTTGATTTTTGTAGGTGGACCTTGCATCCTGTGACTTTGCTGAACTCACTTGTTAATTCTAGGAGGTTCTGTGTGTGTGCGTGTGTGTGTGTGTGTGTGTGTGTGTAGATAGAGTCTTTGAGATTTTCTATGTAGGTAATTGTCATTTTTAAATATAGATGGTTTTGTTTCTTTCTTTCTGATACTTATGCCTTTTATTTCTTTTTCTTGCCTTATTGTAGTGGCTAGAACTTCTAGTACTACATTGATTAAGAGTGATGAGGTGAATATCCTTACCTTTTTCCTGATCTTATGGTAAAAACATCTGGGTTTTTACCATTAAGTATAATTTTTTTGTAAATATGCTTTAACAAGTTGAGGTAAGTCCCCTCTGTTCCTAATTTTTTGAGAGATTTTAAAAAGTTATAAATGGGTATTGGGATTTTGTCAAATGCTTATTATGCCTCAGCTGATATGGTCATACAATTGTTCTTCCTTTGTTCTTTTGTTCAATTTGCTAACATGGTGGATTACACAGATCAACTTTCAAATGTTGAATCATTCTTGCATTCCTGCAATAAACTCCACTTGGTCATGGTGTATAATACTTTTTATACATCATAGGGTTTCTTTTTAGTTTTGTTGAGAGTTTTTGCATCTAAATCCATGAGAGATACTGGATTGCAGGTTTTCTCTTTGGTTTTGGTATCATGATAATTCTGGCCTCATGAAATGAATTGGGAAGTATTCCTTCCTCCTTTTTTATTTTCTAGAAGAGATTTGTGAAATTAATGTTAATTCTTCTATAAATGTTTGATTACATTCTCCAGCGAAACCATCTGGTCCTGAATATTTTTTGGGGGAGCTTTTAAATGATGAATTCAATTTGTTTGATGGGCTATTCATATTGTATATTTTGTCTTGGTGAATTTTGATACTTTATTATTTTCAATGAACTGGGCTATTTTTTCTATTGTCAAATTTACAAGTGTAAAGTTGTTCATGGTACTCCTTTATTGTCTTTTTTATGACCGTAGGATTTGTAGAGATAGTGACCATCTGTGTCTTTTCTTTTTTTATTTTTGTTAGTCTTGCTAGAGATTTATTAATTTCATTGATTTTTTTTTTTTTTTTGAGACAGAGTCTCACTTTGTTGCCCGGGCTAGAGTGAGTGCTGTGGCGTCAGCCTAGCTCATGGCTGCTGAACAAATGTGTGTTCTACTGTTTCTGGGTGGAGTGTTATACATATGTCAATTTGATCTTGTTGGTTGATTTCGTCATTCACAATCCTTCTATATCTTTGCTGATTTCTGTCCAGTAGCTCTGTCAGTGGCTGAAAGTGGGGTGCTAAGTCTCCCACTATAATTGTGGCCGTATCTATCTTTCCTCTTAGCTCTATCAGGTTTTACTTTTTGTATTTTGAGGCTCTACTGTGTGGGGCATACTCGTTTAAGATCATTATGCCTTCCTGGTGGTTTGGTAACTTTTTCATTATGTAATAGCCTTCTTTGTCTCTAGAAATTCTTCTTCTCTAAAGTCCATTTTATCTGTTATTGATACAGCCACTACTTTTTTAAAATTAATGTTTGCACGGTATGTCTTTGTTCATGTTTTTACTCTCAACCTATGTATGTCATTGAATTTGAGGAGAGTTTCTTATAAGCAGCATATAATTGATTATTTAAAAAAT
>CAUYSK010002587.1:15000-27504 GCA_963575035.1 Avahi laniger | reverse complement strand
TTTTTTTTGAGACAGAGTCTCACTTTGTTGCCCTGGCTAGAGTGAGTGCCGTGGCGTCAGCCTAGCTCACAGCAACCTCAGACTCCTGGGCTCAAGCAATCCTACTGCCTCAGCCTCCCCAGTAGCTGGGACTACAGACATGTGCCACCATGCCCGGCTAATTTTTTCTATATATATTTTTAGCTGTCCAATTAATTTCTTTCTATTTTTTGGTAGAGACGGGGTCTTGCTCTTGCTCAGGCTGGTCTCGAACTCCTGAGCTCAAACAATCCGCCTGCCTCAGCCTCCCAGAGAGCTAGGATTACAGGCGTGAGCCACCGCACCCGGCCTCACAATACAGGTTTATTCAAACTAATAAAAATAGTATCTAAAACATGATATATCTCAAGAATGGAAAAACAAACGCCACATGTACTCACTATTAAATTGGAACTAGCTGATGAGCACACATGTGCACAGAGGGCGGTAAACCTCAGTGGAAATCAACGGGGGGAGGGGCGAGGAGGGGACGAAAAAACACCTACCTGACGGGTACAATGAACACTATTTGGGTGATGGGCACACCTATAGCTGAGGACTCAAACGTTATAAAAGTGACTCATGTAACATAAAACATTTGTACCCCCTTAATATTTTGAAATAAAATAATAAAACATCCCTTTGAAAATCTTGTCACTATACAAAAAGGGTTTGCCAAGTAGGATTAATAAAAATTATATTACTATTTTGGAATACTATATATTATTTTTCATTTGGAAGGAAATGCCTAAACCTGTAGAATGTATTGACTTTGTGTTCATTATGTACTTAGTTTCAAAAAGAGTTCAAGGCTACTACAAAAATTCATAAAATGCAAAAGATAAAAAGAGAGGAAGCTAGAAGAAATAATAAAAGAATAAGTTTCATTCTTTAGCAAGCCCTCTTTGTGACTTTAACCCATTAACATTTTTCCATTCCAACTCAATGGGTCAACAATTCTCAGAAAATTCCCCGGTATCAAAGCTTAAAGTGATAGCCTCATTTTCATCCCATGCAAAAGTCTGCTGCAATGGGGCTCCTGTCAAAGGCACAGTAGGACAGCAAGGTGTGCAGGGTTCCATTTGTCTTTGCTGTTCTTTACTTCTAAAGTATGTTCCAATCAGCCAGTTCTTCACTCCTGCCCCCACACTTATGCTACTACATTTTAAAATAATAATTTACATTTTATTGAAATGCCAGTTATACTGGCTGGATAGATTTTTGAGTAATCCTTTTCCTAACTATAGAAGTAAAACATGATTGGTGTAGACAATCTAAAGCAATCTAGAACATATAGAAAACAAGAAAATAAAACGACCAGGCATGGTGGCTCATGCCTGTAATCCTAGCACTCTGGGAGGCCGAGGCAGGAGGACTGTTTGAGCTCAGGAGTTCGAGACCAGCCTGAGCAAGAGTGAGACCCCCCATCTCTACTAAAAAAATAGAAAGAAATTAGCTGGACAACTAAAAAAATATATATGAAAAAAACAATTAGCCGGACATGATGGTGCATGCCTGTAGTCCCAGCTACTCGGGAGGCTGACGCAGTAGGATTGCTTGAGCCCAGGAGTTTGAGGTTGCTGTGAGCTAGGCTGATGCCATGGCACTCTATCCTGGGCAACAGAGTGAGACTCTGTCTCAGAAAAAAAAAAAGAAAAGAAAATGACATAATTTCACCAGTCTAAAGCTACCACTGTTAATGTTTGGTATAATCACCTCTAATACCTTTTCAATGTACATGATGAGGCTGAGATCATACTAAATATAATTTTCCCTCTATAGGATTTCATAATCATTTTCTATTATGAGTGAAATTTCATGAACCTTACTTGTGATGGCTGCATGATATTTCATAGTATGCAAATAGCATAGTTTATTTAAACATTTCCTTAGGATTTAGGTTAATCCCTATGAAATAAATTGCAACCACGGTTAATGTCACAAAATTCTCATCTGGGATGAATTCTTAGGCAGACTAAAGTCTCATCTTTTTAGGCAATAAATGATGCGGAGAGTTATGTAGTGCACTCTCCTCTCTAGCTAAGAAACATTTTTAGGAGAAGAAGAATGTTGTTTTTAATGCAAGACTACTTCAGGTAAGTACTGTTATAGATCTATCCATATGCACTGAAAGAATTGATCTATAGTTTCCAGGGAGAAAACCAAAATAATGACATTAGGTTGTAAAATAATAATTAAATTTTTTTTTTGCATTGTCAGTATTAGATACACACTTCTGTCTCTCCCTCCTTCCCTACTTTCTTCCTTTTTTCATCTGTGTGTATCAGTGTGTGTGAATCCTTTCTGGAATAAATCTAGTTTAGCTGGACCTGGGCCTCAGCTCTCTAGCTCCTTTCTTACTGAGGATCCATCCGCAGAAACAGCAATAACATGCTGTCTGGAAAGGTGCTGACAGGACTGTCAGTGTCTCAGATGGAAAAGCAGATTCTAATGTATTTTAAAAATGATGCCGCAGTAACGAGGACTATGACTTATGAGTAAAGCTTGGACGTCCCATATACACAAAAGACCCTGTTCCTTGTGGCAAGAAAGAATTATTTGGATCAAATTAAACATAACCAAAATACCTTCTTCCAATATTCTTTTTAAAAAATGTTTTCCTGAGTCACTAAGTTAGCTTTAAACTTTTTTGATAATTTTATAAAATCTTTTAAAATATGGCATTTTCACTGTGGCTCTTCAGTTTGCAGAAATGTTATTTAATACTATAATACAACTATAGTTCTCAGATGCATAATTTTCTGCTTAATGATATATGTGCATATCATGTGACTATGTGTAGATCATATGAATATATTATGGCTTAAAACTCAGAATTTGAATTTCATGGACCATGCTAAAATTCAATAAAACTATATTTGTATGCAAGGGGGAGAGAGCAACATGTGGCTTGAATTTTCCTTAAAACACACAGGGGATAGTTAAAGGGGAAAAGTGCTTGGGACAGAGTATATCTGGAGTTTTGCCAAACTCATGCCATTTAAACAATGGTTTAAGACTGAATTCAAATCCCAAGCAGATCTCTTTAATCTTCCTTAAAGGGTGTAAGGTTGCATTTCAACTCTGAAAGATAATGCTAATGAAATACCTTGAATGAGCAAAATGGGAATATTGGACTTAAAGAAACTTTTTGCCCTCTGGAAATCAAGGCCTTCCCACCTACACTTGGATCCCTACTTTGCCTTTAAACCCAAGAAAGAGAGGCTATCCTTGGCTTTTGCAACCATTTCTTTAGTTTGCCATTTTCAATGCCAACTCCACCTTGCCCTCCCAACCCCAAGCAGAATTACAGATACACACTGGTTAAAAGTAATACCACTTCAAACCCTTGCCACATTATCCAAGCCTGAACATATCCCCAAATTATCCTTTCTTCCCGTTTTATAGTTAGGTACAGTGAAGAATGAAATGGCATTGGAATGAAATGGAATGACAATGGCAATTCTGTCCAGTGGATGGAATTTAGGGAGAATCCATGGCTTTGATGATCAGTATTTCATCTCCTAAAGCATTTTATTTCTATACTTTTCTGAAGTCTTCCTGTACTGGTGCCAAGCAGGCAAATGTCACCTTTGAGTCCCAGGAGAAGATGTGTTGATCAGCCTTCCAAACGCCACCATGCAAAGATGCTTGGAATTCAGCAGTGACACTTCCAGCTAACTGGCTCTGATTCCTACAGATGCAACTGGTCCTCCTCCCTGGCTGGACTAATGCCAGTCTACTTAAGGAGATAATTGATCACAAGCCAGCCTGACTGATGGGCTTCCTAAGTGCCAGATGTCAATGGTGCCAATCCCAGCTCTTGCAGGAGGGCCTATTCTCCTTGGGACCTTAGCTAACATAGCTTTGTCCTCCCTGGGCCCTTAACTCTCTTCTCAACTTCCCCAGGAAATATAATCAAATAAGTCATTCCAAGTTGTTTTTCTTCTACCTTCATTTTAAGGACATCTACACTAAAACCTTCCTCTCTCCTCATTGCATCTCCCCATCTTTCTCAGGGTTCTGCGCATTCAGTTAAGTGGGATACAGGTTAAACAATTATCCTGGAAACTGGGAGCATAATTTCACATTGAGAGGATTATCAATGTATTACTATTAACTTATTTTTCTACTTGTACCAGTTTTAGTGGTTCTCTATAAACTTCCATTATTTCCAGGACAATATTTTGTTAGTGGCTCGACCCTTATTAACGAGTTTAAAATAAGCACTAAATCTGGCCCTGATGTCTTTGACTTGATGTTTTTTGGCACACTTAGGTATGAAAATCTGATTCCGGTGAGAAGCGGTGAGTCCAGGCCAGGGATTCTCCCAGTCCTGATATTCCCAAGGTCTGCCAAGGTTTCCCGGTTGGCGACACTGGTAGTGCTTGCTTGTGGGATGAAGCCCTCACCTTACAGTTACAGATCCCATCTTAGTTAAGAGGGGTCCTCAGGGCAGTGTCCAGGGCTTTAATCCGGGCTTCCCTCGGGATCAGGGATTTGGCAGAAACCCACTCCCCTTTTGTGTATTTACATGAATTCCCCGGTTCTCCAGTTTTCGTGTCATGCACAACTTCCTTGGGGACCAAGGTCCCCTCCTGGATGAAAATTTGCCTTCCAATCTCCTTTCTTTTTCTCCTTATTATAAAAACAAAACAAAACAACCATGTTTTCCCCACGAGGCAGGAAGGGTTCCGCGGCAGGGGCTGGGTGCCGGAAGGGTTTTGGAAAAGGATGAGGGTCCATTACTCATCCTTTTCAGCGGCTGCAATTCACAGGTTCCTCTCTTTTCGGGAGAAGCTGACTCTTGGGCCAGACCTGTGGGCGCCAAAAGTCATTTTGGGCCAGGCGCCTCTCCTGGAAGTAGGACCGTGGGCACCGCTCAAAAGCACAGGGGAACTTTCCAGCAGCTGGGGAAGGAAGAAGGACGATCTTCTTTTGAAGAAAGCCCTGGGATGCAGCGACTGACTCACCGCCGCGGAACTAGGGTCTGGGCCCAGGACTTCAGGCACCAACTCACCCTGTGGACAGAGAAGCCAGATTCCAAAGTCTCCCCCACCCCGAGTTTATGAACCCCCCGAAGTTAGTGTCTCTCCCGCCCTCTTTCTTTTCTCTGTTCAACTGTCCCAGACTAATGGAGAGGGAAACCCCGCAGGAAACCTTGCGGTCTCAAGCTGTGAGAAGGGGATACACTCACAAATTGTTTGAGCTCCCAAGGAGGCAGTGACCTAACCGAGGCGTGTGTCTCAGGCGAGGCCAAAACTTGGCTGCATGCAATAATGGGACTTGTAAATAAGAGAAGCGTGGAGACACCTATCTTTAAAATGGAACCCAAATCCCCCCGACGTCATTACTGTGTGCACGTTATATTTTTGGCTTTTTATTTTCTTCTGATGAAAGGTCAGAGGTGACTTTCGTCGGGCCTGGCTGGGCAGGGGGAAGCTGGTGCCAATTGGAGCCCTTCTGAAGGCTGGAGGGCGGAAGCCGAGCGGCAGTTTCCCAGGTCCTCGCACGGGTCCCCCGCACCAGGCCAGGGCCGCCTGGCCCGCTTCCCGCACAGCTCTGCAGCCGATGCTGCCCACGGGTTCCCTTCCCGCAGCGCGAGCCGCGGGGCCACCGGCTCTTACCCACCGAGCGCTCTGTGGCTTCAGGCCCCAGGCTGCGGTCAACCCCGAGGCTCGGCTCACCGAGGGCGCGGCCGGGCGACCGCGCTCAACAGGTCTGCCTTCCAGGACGCGGTGGCGGGGCCTGCACGCCTCGTTCGGGCGGCAGTGGCAGTGTCCGAGCTCCAAGGTTACTGCCCTCGGTCCAGCTCCTCAGACTTAAGGGTCGCGGTCCGGCACCCACGCCGCTGCCACCGAGTTCCCCACCTTGGCCTGACGTCGAGGACTTCAGAAAAGGGAAAAGAGTGGTGGATAGTTGTGACAGAAAAATTCACAGTTGCTGGCTTTTGCTAATCCAGACTCTAGCAGAGTGGTGGATTTAAGCTCAATTAGGAAACTTGTATGATAAAAATAGAAAAGGAGATAATTGTGCCAACAGATAAAAGGAGCAGTGGAGGAAACCGATCCCTACTGGTGGCTCCCCTGCGAACTCGCCCCTTTGAAGTTCTGAAGTTAAGAAATAAAAGGGAGGGGAGGATTTACGAAGTCCCCTGACCTGCTAGTGGGCACTCACAGCGCAGCCTCGTCTCTTGAGAAGCGAAACACCTTCACACCATCACCAGCATATCCAGAGAGAAGCTTTAATGAACACCGCGTACAACACCAGCAGACACGAACAAAATCACAACCCGAACTCGGCGCGGACACAAGCGGGAGGTGACAGAGCCAAAGGGCAAAACTCATTCCTCCCTACTCCGCCCCTCTTTGTTCCTAAAAGTTTGTTGCGAGTAAAGTGCGATTCCTGGGGCTCAGAAAGGGGGAAGGGCAACAGCGACAAGGCAAATTTCTTTCCTATTTACGAACTGAAAATGAAGAATGAATTCGCCTGAAAGACATACGCGTCCAAACAGCACACGGAATACCAAAACGACCGCAGCGTGCAAAGGTGACAGGGTCATCCCCTCGCTTCTGTCCAAGGAGACCGGAAGGGAACAGTCACGAAACTCTCCCGAAAGCGTTAACAGCAATACTGTCGAGTGATATGCCACGTTTTTCTTGATTCGTGAGTTAGGGGAACAAAATCCCGTGATACAAGTGATTTTTTTTTCTTTTAAATTCCAAAGGGAACAGATCGTGGGAATTCACATTACTATTGGGCTCCTTAGCAATCTCTCATCCGATTGATACACAAACCAGTTGCAGGTGGAAAGTCGCCTTTATTGTCTCTCTTTGGTTGTGTTTCCCAACTTTACTTTTGGAATCTGGGGCTTTGCTCTTTAAGCCGCTGCCATTCTCTTTTGTGCAAACTAATTGCTTTAACGGTTCCTCCTATCCTTCTTGACCCCTGGGTCAGAGCCAAGCAACTAACTGTTTCCCAAAGATCTTTCGTGGGGTTTCCACTGCCTGCCCTCCTTACCTCTCACTAAGCGATGCTATTCATGACACCGTGTCATCGCCCATTTAGCTGACCAGGAAAGTAACGGTATCAACCGCTCCCTCTTTTCTTTCTCAAATAAAACGACATTTCCTTAGTGGACGGCAGGTTTGCCTTGAATGTTCACGAGAGGCGACTGCCGGGGATGAGAACAACGAAAAGAAACTTGTGGCTGAGCTCCGTTTCCGCGTCACTCTCTGTTGGATTTCTCCCAGGGAGGTTTAGCTCCGCCAGCTTCTGCTCCCAGGATAAGGGTCGAAATCCATTTTCGATTTGCCAGTGAATGAGTCTTTCTTAATCTCCTTCGCTCCCTCCCCCATAACTTATTGATTTATAATATTAAGTACAATAGAAACTCTTACCTGAAAATTGGCTTTCATTAATCTGATTGTACAACATAGTATAAACACAGACACCGAGAGGGTTATATTTATTGAAACCACTGGAGAATCCACTTTTCAGGGTTGTTGGGTCCCTTTAAATACCTTCTTTTCCAGCAAAGGCTCGGCCTCGCCAGCTCTGCGCGGACTCGCCAGGGCGCCCTCTCCCTCTGGGGCTGTTGATGCAGTCCCGGGCCGGCGTCTATCCATGCGTTTGTCTCCCTCGGCCTGCCGAGTCCCCTAGGAGTGCACCAGCACCGAGTGCAGGGAGCCGCCCTTGCTCTCGGTGGCGCTCGGGCCTGTGGGCTCAAGCAGAGAAGCGACCGGCGAGGCCGCGGCCGCCGAGCACACGGTGGATGGCGCTGGCGGCTGCTGCGAGGCGGCGGGGACAGTGAGAGCCGGCGGCAGCGCGGTCACCGGCGGCAGCGCAGGCGTGGGCTTGATGGGTACGGGCACGGCAGGCAGGCTCTGGCTTGCCGAGTGGCACAGGGCCTTGACCGGGACCCCGAAAGCCCCGTACTCTGGGCCTACAGGGACTCCGGCTGCAGCAGCGGCGGCGGCGGCTGCTGCCACCGAATCCATAACGCCAACGTGCGGCCAGACGGAGCTGACGACGTTGCCGAGCTGGCCGGGCACAGGGTAGCCCAGGTGGTGCATGACCGACGCCAAGGGCAGCCCACCAGCCTGCAGCATGCCCTTGTAGTCCCGGCTGATGATGTTCTCGATGGCGAACGGGTGCTTGAAGCCTGACGTGGACGCGGCGGCCGCGGCGGCCGCGGCGGCGGCAGATCCCAGCCCGTAGGGTGGGAACTGAGACAGGCGTCCCACGCTGCCCACCGCTGCCGCTGCCGCCGCCGCCGCCGCCGCAGCCACGGCGGCCGCCTCCTGCATCTTGCCAGGGTGGGACGGCTGCTGAGGCTGCGACTGCTGGGGCGGTTGCTGCGGGGGCTGCGACGGGAGGTGCGGCGGCGGCTGCGGAGCAGTAGGCGGCTGTTGATGGAAATAGTGCAGCATGTGCGGCGGCGGCGAGGGTGGCGGTGGCTGGGGCGGGTGGTGGTGATGGTGGTGGTGTGCGGCCGCGTGATGGTGGTGGTGATGGTGAGGGTGGTGGGGGTGGTGAGGATGAAGGTGCCCCCCGGGCCCAGCACCCGGCGCGCCTTTGGTGCTTCCCGCGTGCAGGTGAGCGTGGTCTGCGCGCAGCACCTTGAAGCGCTTGCGGCGCCGCAGGAAGCTACCGTTCTCGAACATGTCGCCGCAGTCAGGGTGCAGCGCCCAAAAGCTACCCTTGCCAGGCTGGTCGGGCCGCCGCGGAATCTTGATGAAGCAGTCGTTGAAGGAGAGGTTGTGGCGCAGGCTGTTTTGCCAGCGCTGCGTGTGCTCGCGGTAGTAAGGGAAGCGCTCCATGATGAACTTGTAGATGTCACTCAGCGGCAGCATCTTCTCAGCCGAGTGCTGGATTGCCATGGCGGTCAGCGAGATGTACGAGTAGGGCGGCTTTTGGTCGCTATACGAGCTCTTTCCCGGCCGCGGCATCGCTCCCGGCTCCTCCACCTCCCTCTGGCCCACACCCGGCCGCAGCGTCGCTCCGCACCTAGCTCCCGGGGCCTGGCTGCCCCGGACTAACTCCCACTCTGCCCGTCCAGCCCCGCCACCCCTCTCTCGCGCCCCCCAGGCCCTCTCGGCTTCTCTCCCCAGCCGCCTCCGAACTGTCTGGGGTCTCGGCGCCTGGCGTTTGGGGCCAACTCAGTTCTCCGACGCTGGCAACTTCTGGCTCCGACGGTCGCCGACAGGCGCGCACAGTCGCAGGCTGGGCGCGCCAGGTTTACCGCCGCCTTCTCCACGTCTTCCCTCGGGTGGCCAGAGACTGAGCGCTGGAGCTGACAGTGGAGGAGGGAGAGGCGAGAGGCCGTGCTTCCTCCCGGTCTCTTTGCTTTCTCTAGGTCCGAGGGGAGCCTAGGCCAAGCTGGCTGGGAAGAGGAACCGGGCAGTCGAGAACGACCTTTTAAATCCGAGTCTGGGCTTGCTGTCCTGGAGTCCAGTGGCAGCAAGACTTCCAGCACCGGACACTTAGCCAGTCCGCTCTGGAGTTCTCGTTTTCCTGGAGGAGAGCGGCAGGGTAGGCGGAGGGAAGATCCGCTCCTGGCAGCCTGCGCCTCCCTTTTCTCCGGAGGCTCGCAGCAGAGCCAGGGATGGAAGGACACACCGAGCCCCAGGCAGTCGCTCGGGGGAAAAAGTTTGGTGGTTTCTGCAGCAGCAAAGCTTGCAGGCTCTGCTGAGGGGCGGAGGTGCAGGTCGCGGGGCGCAGGCTGGAGGGGGCGTCTGCGAATGCAGCGTGAGTGCGGGGTCGGCCCGGGCCGGCTCTGCCACCCGCGCCGCAGCTGCCGCCGCTCTCCCGGGCTGGTCTTGAGGAGGAGAGACGGCGGCTGTGGCAGCGACGCGCTCTCCTGGCTGCGTTTTGTAATGGTCCCTGAGACGCCGAGACCCCCGCAGTTCGCGCTTCGAGACTATCACATGACCGAGACTGAGGGACTCCGCCGACGCCGCCGCAGCCGCTGGGTCTCTAGTTGAAGAAAGGGCAAGAGGCGCTGTGCCTCGCTCCCGCCCCCTCCTCCATCTCCATTCGGGCGCCCCTCACCCCTTGCATTCACCACCCACTCGGCAGCCCCTAGCCGCTGCCGGGTGGGGCGGAGAGCACAGGCTGCCCGCTGGGAGGGGGCGCAGAGCCTGGTGCGGTCGGTTCCCCCTGCTGTGCTCCAGGAGGCACGGTGGAGGGGGACAGGACGCTGCTGTCTCGCTCCCCTCCTCTCTGGCATCTCCCTCTCTGGTCTTCAACCTTTGACTCTTCCTCTTTCCACCTACTCACTCTGAGATTCTCCTTATACACTCTTTCTCCTAGGCTAGCCATTCCAGGTCAAGTTTAGAGAGCCGTTTCCTCAGGGGCTCTTCTCAGTAAGAAACTCCGATGCTCTCAGGATTGGAGGGAAAAGCTAACGGGGAGGAGAGCCTGAGACTTTTTCATCTAATGCCAAGTTGATCACAATTTTATTGTGCGCCAACTGCATGTGAGGCCCAGTGATCCTCGTCAGGTACAGGGAGGCACAAGCCAGCTCTCCGAGCTCCAGGACCGCGGTCTAGAGGGCAGACTGACTGTCACCAGGAAATTAGAATAAATATTAAGGATTTGGTGGATGGAGGCTCCACCACACGTCCCTGGAGCGGGTGGGTTTCTCTGGGGTGGTGATATCTGAGATGAGGTTTCTCTGGGGTGGTGATATCTGAGATGAGGCCAGAAGGAAGAGTTGGGAGCTCAGGGGTCCCATCACCTGGGTGTGCCAGGACGAAGTCTTTTCTAGTCTAAGTCTTGCTAAGGCATGTGGAGGGAAAGGAAGATAATCAAAACTATCAATCCACAATATCCTGGTGTGATCTGCGAGGGAAAGGTGTATGAACTAAAGCTCTGAGGTCCTCTTGCACCTATCTGCATACCCAGTAGCCTATCCTAATTTACTGCAGGGAGAACCTCAAGTTATAGTCTGGTTTTGACTACCTTTATCCTTAGGCTGGAGGAAAAGCAGAGTTTAAAACCAAGTGTATTCTCTTCCCATCTCTGGGCCTCAGTTTCATTATCTATAAAATTAGGTGTCTGAAGTTGGAAATTTCACGGGTCCTTTTTAGTTACGGGATTTGAAGGAAAAAGGGCATTTAGAGACTCTGGCTCACTCAGCTTTTAATTTTTTTTTTTTCCTATGCCTAAACTCGAAGGCAGAAGGCCATTGGCCCCGCTGTGTGGGAGGCTGCTCTTTACCCTGCAACCTTGATAACACAGGGTCTGGTGTGTTCAGCTTCTGGCTTTTGGTGAGCTGCACGATGGGAGTATGTCCGCCCGTCGGGTCGCAGGAGTGCAGTGAGCGGGCAGATCATAATTTGCCTCTTTAGCCAGGAGCTGGATTTCTGGCTACTGCTGTGTAGCCAGTTTGTCTTAGGCCAGATGTCTGAGAATAGGTGTTAAGGAGAAGCATGAAGGTCCCAGGGGAAAGAACAACCTCTTGGCCAGTCCTAATGAGAAAGGAGATCTTTTTCTCAGGAGGATGCTTTAGCCGTCATTCCGTGCCAGGAGTGCTCCCCGCGCCAAAGGAGTTTCTGCGGGATTTTTTTTGCTCTGCTGAGACACTTTAAGGACTGCCTCCTGGCCTTGAGAAGCCACGGAGGAATTCCAAGGACGCCCACGGTTAGAGTGATAGCAAGAGCGCGCTGGAGACCGGTGGCCCTTTCTTTCATCGAGGCCGTGCGAGAACAGCCCTGTCCCAGCCCAGGAAGCTGTGGTCTCCTGGGCCTCTCTGTTAAGCCCGCTGCTGGGAGCTCTGTGCGCTGAGCCTGTAAAGGCTCTTTAGCCTCCGTCCCCACATGCAGCGACACTTCGCGAGAGCATCTCTTCTGCGGGTTGCTGGAGCAGCAGAACCTCCTTTTTTGGGAGCAGCTCCGGGACCGTTCCGGTTGGACAAGCGGGATCCTCGGCGTCTAGGGACCCAGCAAGGGGAGGGACCCCTCAAGGGCGCGCGGGGCAAGCCTTACGCACGTAACACGAACCGTGAACGCTAAACCAGTGAGCTCGTTACAGCTGCAGACCCGTCGCCGCCATTCGGGTTCAGCGCCTGGGGACCGGAGGCCCACAGACAGCGCCTTCTGCCTGGCGAGTCCCGAGCCAACAGCGTTCAGCGGGCCGGGCTCCGCGCAACTTGGACCAATACAGCTGCGAATGCTGCGCGAAGCGCACTGAGTCTCGCCCTTCCGCGTTCTGGGCGTACTTGGTAAGGGTAGAAAGTGCTCCCAACCACTGAGGTCACAGCCGGCCCTTGCAGCCCAGAGCGCAGACCCCTAGCGCAGGTCGCATGTCCATTTTGGAAAGGGGCTGGCTGTCGCCGCCGCGGAGGATCCTGGGGGATTCTGAGCGCGGTGCGGGGACCTGCAGCGGAGCTTGGGCCGCGGTGGGGGGCGCGCTCTCTCTCCTCCTTCTTCCCTCGAGGTTGATTTAAATCCGGCAAGTTTTGCAGGCGCGCAGCTGCACCGG
>CAUYSK010002587.1:0-10000 GCA_963575035.1 Avahi laniger | reverse complement strand
GTGTTCAAAATATTTTGTTTTAAAACCACTGTATGTATTTCACTTAAAGTGAAATTTCCTGTAGGAACAATATTGTAACTGGTTATTAGGATCCCAGCTAGGTGGTACTATCCTGCCTAAAGTCCTATTAAACAAATAATGTAGCTAAAATTTTCAGTTTCTCCTTTGAGATCTATCAAAGCGCTAAAAGATCCTTTCGCTTTTTTTATCCCTTTTGTTGCTAATCCCCAAAGGTGCTCCTTCCCACCCCCCATATTGGACCATGCCCCCATATTGGACCATGTCATTCCCATATTGGACCATGTCTTCTGGAATTCATGCCCCTATATAATTCCCTCCCACATTACATCTGATCTGGTCCTGTGGAAACTAATAGCATGTGGCAGAAGCAGTGCTTCGTGACTTTCAAGCTAGAAAAGAAGAAGCCTTGTAACTTTTTCCTTGCTCTTTAAAAACACTCACTCTGGGGGCATGGCAGCCAACAGTAAGAAGTCCAGCTACTGTGACACTATCACACTGTGAAGAAACCCAATTTAACCAGGGGAAGAGTCAAGCAGAGAGGGCACATGGAGAGAAATGCCTGGTTGACCACTAGCTCTTCCAACCATCCCAGTTGCAGGTGAGTGAAGCTTTTAGATAACTCCAGCCCCAGTTCTACCCAGGTGCCACTGCATGAGACACCCTAATCAAGAACCTCCCAACTGAGCTTATTCAACCTACAGAAACATGAAGGATAACAAACCATCGTTGTTCAGACATGTTTATTACACAGGCGCAGACAACCAGAACATACATCATCCAGTCTCCTATCTTTTTTCCTACACTGTTTTTTCTTATATATTATTTCTGCTACATTCTGAGTGAATCAGGCTATTGTTGTGAGCTAGCCTGGGAACTTGAACACTGATGCTGGAGCCCTGACATTAGAACATCGATGCTGGGATTGTGCACCAAAATGATTGGCAGGGAGAGAAGGTGTAGGACACTGCAACATAATTAGAGATTTCTACTTAGGCCTAGAAAACAGATATGAGGGAATGAATACTGCTGTTCCTCAGAGCTTCTTAGGGGCTGGGATTGGAGGATGTATCTGTCAGGAAGTTCCTAAAATTGAGTGTTCAAAGAGTGATGTCTCTATTAGAATTTCTATCTTAATCATATGAATTGTTTGAATTAAAGATATTCTCAGACAGCAAATATATAGTTGTATTTATAGTTGGGAATACAATTAAATTAGAATCTTTTCTAAGATAAAAATGGAGTCTCTGAAATTGCACACATTTCTAAAGCACGATGGTGCTAATGATCAGTGCTGTGTTACAGTCTGTTTCTGTCCCACTCACTGGTTTCTCCTCCCCAATGAACTAGGTAACACTTTACAGTGTTTGCTTTTCCTTTTATTCCCAGACCTTCAGATGTAAATTTTTCATTGTAACTCATACTCCAGCCCTGGATAGGCAATTATATATTTGCTTTGTTATGTTAATAAGAACACATTTGTTTTAGCAGCTGTGCTAGTCCTTTTACAAAGCAAGAATAGACAAGCGTTCATAGACTCTCAGTTCTTAGTGAAGAAAAATGATCTTCCTATTGTCCATATTAATCTTATTTTTCAGGTGGAAAAACAGATAGAATCCCAGACCTTCACAAGGAATGGGCTTCATAATGTTCAGGTGGATAGCTGGTATGGCTTTTGATTTGCTTCCACTAAATCCTATTTTATGCAGGGAAAGCCTAACATGTTTTGAGTGTTTACTTTTTGAGTTCATACAATAATGCTGAAATGGAATTTGGCATCAGACTGATTTGGTTCAGTTTTAAGCTCTCATTATTTAATGAATGACCTTGGGCATGGTACTTAACCTTTATAGCCTCAAATTTCTCATATGTAAAGTGGGGATAATAATAGAACCTGAAATACAGAGTTGTTTTGAGAATTACATGAGATACTGGACCTAAAATGCATACAGCGAACGCTTCCTAGATGTTGGCAATCCTTCACTTACTCAGGTGCCTTGTGGGGTAGATCACTTGTATTTTCACTTATTGATCACTGCTTTGGAAAGGATTAAAATCCCAATCTGTAGGCTCTTAAGATGACCAGGATCTATTATGTCACACTCAAAGAATCTGGGGTGTCCATCTCTCCTCTAATTTCCCAGTTTTTCTCTCATCAAACTCATCAGTGAGAAGCACAACTTTAAAAACATCACTTCTCTGCTAAGAAATTTTCAGTGGCTGCTTGGGGCTGACCTTAGTCAAGAGCAAACCCTTTAGCTTTGCATTCAGAAGGGCTTCTACAATTTGGCCTCTGGGTCCACCCTTCTAGATTTATCATGTTCCCTCTGCTCTTACCAAACAAGGTCAGTTGCATGCTTTTCTCAGTACGTAGCTGCTTTTTTTTCTGACTTTATTCACATGATTCACTCTGCCTGAAATGTACATATCCCTTATTTTTATCTCCCCGAAGTTTATCCATTTTTCAAGTAAGGCCTCCTTCAATAATTGTTTCCTCCACAAAGCCTTCTGTTATCTCTCCTGCTTGAAATCATCTTTCTCCTCTAAGTGTCTCTAGAACATGTTGTT
The DNA here is from genome assembly GCA_963575035.1 of Avahi laniger. Lineage (NCBI taxonomy): Eukaryota > Metazoa > Chordata > Mammalia > Primates > Indriidae > Avahi > Avahi laniger. Next base: position 7,414 of record CAUYSK010002587.1, on the reverse strand, counting down.
TATGCTTCAACTGTGTAACAATCACAACCTACCCTTCTTATTAATATGCAAGCTTTATGAAAACAGGGAGCATTTCTTATCCGTATTTTTGTTTGTCACAGTGCTTAGCACAGTTAAATCAGTACTTTTCAAACTATCTGTGAAGAAGAACCAGTTTAAAAAAAGAAAAAGCAATCCGTTGCAGACTGAGATGTTTATAAAATATAATAAAAATGAATTATTAGTCCAGGTGGCTCATACCTATAATCCTAGCACTTTGGGAGGCTGAGGTGGGAGGATCACTTGAGGCCAGGAGTTTGAGACCAGCCTGGGCAACATTGTGAGACCCTGTCTCTACAAAAAATTAAAAATTAGCTGGACATGGTGGCATGCTCCTGTAGTTCTGGCTACTTACAAGGTTGAGGCAGGAGGATTGCTTGAGCCCAGCTCAGGAGTCTGAGGTTGCTGTGAGCTATGACGACACCACTGCAATCTAACCCAGGCAACAGAGCAAGACCCTGTCTCAAAAAAAAAAAAAAAAAGAAAGAAGAATTATTAGAAAAATGAAATAAAAATAAAAATACAGGTTTACAAAACATAAGCCCTAATATCTCTTATTATAGTTAATAGGCATTCTATTGGCCGGGCGCGGTGGCTCACGCCTGTAATCCTAGCACTCTGGGAGGCTGAGGCAGGCGGATTGTTTGAGCTCAGGAGTTCGAGACCAGCCTGAGCAAGAGCGAGACCCCGTCTCTACCAAAAATAGAAAGAAATTAATTGAACACCTAAAAATATATAGAAAAAATTAGCCGGGCATGGTGGCGCATGCCTGTAGTCCCAGCTACTCGGGAGGCTGAGGCAGAAGGATTGCTTGAGCCCAGGAGTGTGAGGTTGCTGTAAGCTAGGCTGATGCCACGGCACTCACTCTAGCCCAGGCAAAAGAGTGAGACTCTGTCTCAAAAAAAAAAATAGGCATTCTATTGTTAAGTACCATAAATGTACCTAAACACTTAATTTCTGTACTTTTTTCATTTCTCACTGGTAATAAACAGTTTATGGACAGGCACAAGTCCATGGACCACATATTGAGTAGCATGAGGTTACCTACTGCTATGTAAATATGTTAGTTAAATAAGTAAATCTATGGAACAGAGAAATGTTTTACAACAGCTTTTCAATTACTATTTGTTTCAAAATCCATTCCTTAAAGGTATAAGATAATTATTAATAAACTATCTTGAAATTTGCTCAAATTTGCACAAATTGCTTATTTAAACAAACCAACAAGTCAAAATACAATTTTATCTTTGAAAGAAAAAAGGTAAAGTAGGAAAACTTCTCCCTCCCAGAAGTTTAGAGATGTTCCCTATTGAAGAAAAATGAAAACTCACTGCTTGGCCTAGGGTTCTGCCTTAAATTATTTAATTTCAAGAAATGTCTTCTAAACTGAAGAGATATGCATCACACAATTTACATGGTTAGTCAGAAATTACATGAAAAGTTCATTAAATCACATCTAGGGAATTTAAGTGAACTCAAGTAAATAAATTAAGTGCTGAGTTAATTAAGTTGTTAATTAGTTAATTAACTGTTACAGTTTTAAGAGATACCATTAACAAACTGACATAAATTTCAATTTTGCTTTCCTATGTTTGGAAGATCTTCATGGAACTGTAAAAGCTTGAGGGCCTAATTCTTTTCACAGAGTTTTGAATCAAATACTAACGTATTTGTAATAAGATTTTTATTATTTAGGGTTGAAGCCATTTTAAAACAATTTGTCTAATTGTCTCTTTTTTTTTCTTTTATAAATCAGAAGGTACTTTCTTCATTTTTTTAAAACAATATAAAACAGAATATCCAGGTGAAGTAAACATACTAATGTTCAGAATGCGTAACCAGTTTGGTGTATAACACCACATTTCTTTTTGATGATGTTTTTAGACAAGAAGATTTTGGAAAGGTGGATTCCAGTTATTTGCTGTAAAATAAACCATCTCAAAACTTGGCGACTTAAAATAATAGCAATCATTAATTTAGTGGTAGTCCATGGATCTGCAAAGTGGGCAGGGCTGGATGGAGTCAGCTCATCTGTCCTGACTCGGACACTTCTAAGATGGTTTTCCCACAAGGCTTTTGTCTGGGAGCTTGGCCCAGATTGTGTTCATGGGGCTGCTTGGACTTCGTCACAGCATAGCAGCTGGCTTCTAAGAGTGAGGCCTAGGAGGCCTGGACAGAAGCTGACAGGCTTCGTATGACCCAGGCTCATAGATCACAGAACGTCATTTCTGCAGTGTTACATTGGTAAGACAAGTCATCAAAGCCAACCCAGATTTAAGGGGAAGGGAGTCATTCCACTTCTCAGAGGGGACAATAACAAAGCTGTAGAGGAGCACTTCAGTCCAGTAAGTTAAGGAGGACTTGTAAACTCACAGAGCGGACTCTGATCCTGAAAAAGATGGAGATGAAAAATTTTTTTAAGGCCCTTCCACAGTGAGCTGAGCATTATGGGCTGTCCCAGGGGAAGATGATGGAGTGGAAGACAAACCAGGTTTGGACAGAAGATCTACATTTGAGTCGAGATTCTGTTGTATTATCTGAGATATTTGGAGAAAGTTATTTAACCTTTCTAAGATTCTGTTTTCTCAACCTTAAAAGGATAATAATACCTGACCATCCCAGAGCATTTGAGCTCAAATAAGTTCGTGTATGGAAAAGTGTATTTTAGATGGAAAAACAAATTGCTATGTATGACTGGGCATTCTTACTGCCAGAATATAGCCACCGTACTCTCTTCCTCCTTGTACTTGTCTGTGGTTACATTCGTTTATACATTTTTATTTATTTGTGTACACATAAGTAACCCCAAATTCTTGAATTACTAGTTCATTGAGAATCATGATTCTGCGATTGCAGGCCATGTCTTATACATTGGGATGGTGGAAGCAGACATCTGAGAGAGATGGCATTCCTGCTGCTGGAAGTTTAGGCTTGGGAGGAGGTAGAGTTGGGGAGGTACAGGCACATGACCTAGTTGAGACAGTACCTGTGAAATTGTGGTGATATGTTGAATGGGAGTCACACTGAATTTCTGTATCTATCACGCTTTAAATCTGGGAGCCCGAGTCATCGTGCTAAAGGGCGTCAGTGGTTACTAAGTGGTTGGACTTGCTGGTGGTGATCATGGTTATGGGCCAACAGGGGAAGCTAAAATGATCTCACCTGGTTCTAGAGAGGTCCTGTTATTAGTGAGGAATGCCAGGCAATTGAGCACATGAAAGAAACATTAGAGATGATGAGAGTAGAGGAAGGAATTGAACAAATCTAGCTTAACAAATGATAGTTGGAGCTGCTTGGTTAATAGGACTTTGATGCCCACAAAGACAGAGCAATGCAATCCAATGCCTTTCCCATAAAGGTAAAACAAAGTCCAGGCCAGCCACCGGGAGAAATGAGCCTTGCAGGCTGGGGCTTGTTCAAGTGTTAACTTCGTATAGGAGTAAGGAAGCCATACTCTCTCTAGGACTTTCTTTCACCTGTTAATCAGTGTTGTACAACTCATCTCTCTTACTAGATATGAAATCTTTGAGAGCAGGCCCAGCCTCTAACGAAGTCAGGGCTAATTGAATATTTGGTGATTTGTATTTCCATGTGGATCTAAGATACACTGTAGCAAACAGTGGTTTGGATAATGGAGAAAAGAGACCTTACTGCACCCTTGTAAAACATATTGGCATCCTGTCTCCGCCTTTTGGCTGAGATCAAGTGTAAACGGATCGGCTTCCTTCAAATTGGAAGAAAGAAAGTGGAGGCAAGCCACTCTCCCTTTGCATCCTGCCTAGTGCTCTCAGGTGCAGCTGATTGGCAAAAACTGATACGATGGTCTTGACTAAGATTTTAAAAACTCACAACTACAGAGTTGACTGTGCACAGTAAATATTGTGCAGAAGTGGAATTCTGCTCATGGTGACAACATCCACATGAACTTGAGATGGCACCCAAGATTAATGTAGTGTGTGAATCCAAATGGAGATAGGGAGTTAATAAAACAAATGTTTCATATGGTGCCTAAAATATAGTTGTAACGACTGAAGAGCACGTTTCCAAAGCAAAAGATCAATAGATGCAAAACAATACACAGTTTTCCCTGTCATCTGGTGCAGTCAGGAAATAAGTTGTGTGTCAAATATTTAGGCTTTTTGAATGTCCTTCTAGGATTATATTTTATGGGGAGCACTAATGATTGTCTACTCAATATCCATTCCTTCCTCCTTTCTCAGTAACAGAACTCAAAACGGTTGAATCTGGTGCCTAGCTGTAAAATGACATTTTTAGACATAAGGGCACCAGTGATAAGTATGCAGAAGTCACTAGGCGGGAATTTCCAAGCAAGTTTTTCAAGGGGGCTGAGTTGACTGGGAAGCACACCCTTTGTGCCCTTCCCTCATTTCTTTTCATCCTGCTTAGAATGCTAATATAATAGTTGGAGCTGGAGCAGCCATCTTGAGACCATGAGGCAAACTTGAGGATGAAAGTCACAAAGTAAAATTATTGGGGCAAGACAAAAACCCCTGCATTCCGGATGGCCATGGAATTACCATTCTAGCCCCAGACTGCCAGAAAAAGAGTGTTTTTGCTGTGAGAAAAAAGCAAATATCTCTCTTGTCTTAACCGCTATTATTTTTGGTTTCTGTTACTAGTAGTTAAGAGCAATTCTTTCTTCAGAGTATTAAATGCAGCAAAATTATCTCAACATTATGGACATAATGAACTTACTTTAATTTATATGTGTGTGCCTATATATCTCTCTATATATGTATGTATATTTAAAGACAGGGTCTTGCTCTGTCACCCAGGCTAGAGTGCAGTGGTGGGATCACAGCTCTCTGCAACCTCGAACTCTTGGCCTTAAATGATCCTCCAGCCTCAGCCTCCCAAAGTGCTGGGATTAAAGGCATGAGCTACCATGCCTGACCATTTATATATATTTTTAGCCTTTCCTTTTTCCAGTTATGACTAAAACCAAATTATAAGGTTCTTAAAATGCAGGAGATCATGAACTAAAAATGATGTCAAAAGACCTCCCCCGCCAAACCCCTCTGACCTTTCCTTCCCCCAAAAAGGTGAAGACACCAAAAAGGATTCTCTGAACATACTTTAACCTTTTGTCCCCTTTCATTCTGTAATTCAAAGTCACATCAGGATCTTTAATGCATTACAGCCATTATTAGGAGCATCGTGGTGGAAATTCTGGTCAATAGAGTCCCATACAATTGAATGCCACTAGAGAGGGCTCAGTGTAGCATAACAAACTTTCCTGGCTGGCCATCATTTGTTTGACATATCAGAGTGACTAATGCTCTCCAGTTCTCTGCAAACATCCTGACTCATGCCCTCTGCAGTTGGTAGAGTAGCATAGTGCTCAATAATCACTTGTGTTTCTGCCCAAATCTCTTGGTACAAGTTGCACTTATTACTGTAATTATATAATCTAATTAAATATTACGGGATTTGGTAACTTTATGAAGGGTAAAGAAGAAGGTTGTTTCTATAAAAACTATGTCAAATGCTTGGAAAGATTATAAAAATGACTGTTCCATAAATTTTGCTTTTAGATTAGGTGTGGGGAAGTCAATAGTAACTGCAAGAGCATCTGTAAAGATACTGCTACCAAGTTGCTTAGGAAAGATCTTTAAAACATATTGTGTTTTAGTCAGGTGCAGTGGTGCACACCTGTAGTCCCAGATACTCAGGAGAGTGATGCGGGATGATGGCTTGAACCCAGGAGTTCAAGGCTACAGTGAGCTGATTGTGCCACTGTACCCCAGCCTGGGTAATAGAGTGAGACCTTGTCTCTAAAAATAAAATAAAATCATAAAATAGTGCATTTTGAGTGTGGTATGAAAAAAGATCCATGGGGGACTTCAAAAGAGCAGACTTGAAAGCAAAAGGGCTTAGCCCTATCCCTAAAACTGGTTAATGCACAAGTGTAAGTGTTTAAGTTGAAAATAAAATGTTTAAGGTATATATGCTTGTTAATAATATTCCATTCTGCCGGGCAGTTTGCATTCACCATTCCGTTAGAATGGATGAGTGCTTTTGCTGTGTGTACAGAATTCACACCAAGTACAGACATATTCAATAAAGAAATTGCAATCCAAGGGGATTAACAGTGCTTTAATGTACAGGTGGCATACCCACTACTGTGCTGTCTTGTGCCCTGGGGAACAGGCATCACCAATCAATCACGGTGCTCAGCCTGCTCCTCTTCAGTATTGAACACCGAGCAGCTACTTCCAATCAATCAGTTGGCCTGTGAAATGAAATCTCTTTGCCAACCATGGTTTAGGTAGGATGGTGATACAGGTGAAAGTCATGACCTGGCATGTCACTTGACGCTGTGAGGGTTGGAAGCGTATCAGGAGCATACTTGGAGGATCTTGTCGGGACATCCACCATCATGTGGACTGCTAGGACGCACCTGGCCAACCTCCCTCCCTGCAGCGTTCCCTACCTCGCACTCATCGGTGCTGCCTTCAGAAGTACGCTCTAGGTGGAGAGGGTGATCTTGTCAGAGGAAGGGAACATTCTATCAGGATATCCCTCAGAATCACCGTGCTGAGCTGCGTCTAGGCAGCTTTGTGTGGCAGGACCCTGGTGGCAGAATGTCTAGGTTTGACCCTGATGTCACCACCTCTAGCTGTGGCTACAGCAAGTTATGTAATCTCTCCAAGTTCCCATTTTATCAACAGCAGGTTTATAAAGTTTAAATGTGATAATACATGGAAGACATAAAGGACTGGGCCCCAGCACCTTTGAACCCTCTGCAACACAGTTCTGTAAATACGAATCTATGAGCTCTTCAAAATCCTATGCATATTTTTATGTTCAGGGTCCATGACTTTCATCAGATTCTCAAAGGAGTCTGGGATTAAAACAAAAGTAAAAGCAAAGCAAAGCAAAACAAAATGAGAAAAACTCAACACGTTCTTGTTTAGAGCAGAGATTCACAAACTTTAATGAATCACATGATGATCTTGTTAAAATGCCAGTTCTAATTCCATAGGTCTGGGGTGGGCCTGAGGCTCTATGTTCTTTTGTTTGTTTGTTTGTTTGTTTTCTTTCTTTTTTTCTTTTTCTTTTTTTTTTTTTTTTGAGACAGAGACTCTCTCATTTTGTTGCCCGGGCTAGAGTGAGTGCCGTGGCATCAGCCTAGCTCACAGCAACCTCACACTCCTGGGCTCAAGCAATCCTCCTGCCTCAGCCTCCCGAGTAGCTGGGACTACGAGCATGAGCCACCATGCCCGGCTAATTTTTTCTATATATTTTTAGTTGTCCGATTAATTTCTTTCTATTTTTAGTAGAGACGGGGTCTCGCTCTTGCTCAGGCTGGTTTTGAACTCCTGAGCTCAAACAATCCGCCCGCCTCGGCCTC
>CAUYSK010002584.1:0-37978 GCA_963575035.1 Avahi laniger | reverse complement strand
AGTCCTTTGCAAACACTGACTCATTTCATCTTCTTAGCGGCATTATAAGACAAGAACTATCACCACCTCAGACGACTGAGAGTTTGGTTAACTACCTTGCCCTAAGCAACGCAGCTGGTGACTGGTCCAGACCTTGCATCTGTAGAAAAAAGTCACCCATGATTTTACCAACACCCTCCACTGTTTTCAAGGTTGGACAAAATTATGGGCATTGTGAGGGTGAGGGAGATGAGAGGTCGCCCTGACAGGAGTCTGGTGCGGCTGAAATACGGGCCACCCATCAAGCCAGACGAGGCTGGAAGACAGAAAGTGACACGTGGAATGACCACGAGCTAGACGATAAATACAAAAATCCCATTCCAACTTAATGAGCTTCCCATCTTTAATGCCGTCCTACTCCATTAGCAATCATGTTCATAAACAAGGTCAAAACTCAGCAGCAAGAATGACAATGTCAGTCAAGAAAAATGCTGGAAGATATTGAGAAGATAAAGCAACAGGACGGAGTAAAAGCATGCAGGACCTGGGGCAGGCAATTGAGGATTAATCATGAGGTAAAATTGGGATAATATGCCTGGTTACCTTCCTTCCTCTTAGCTCATTCAAGAAAATTAATACTACCAAGATGAGCTGAGTATCCCATTAACTCTATTTTCTATTAAAAAATTTCTCTCCCAGCAGTGAAACAGAATCACCAGTGAGAAGTGTTTCTAACCATTATTCTGCACATATAGTTTATTTATTTACCCCAGATGACTCTATGTTGGGGTAGAACTCCAAATTAATAGGGCATTCTAAGCAAAATCTTTCTAGCAAAGTCAAAAGTGTAAAAGAGACTTTACACATTAAGCCTCAGTCCAAGTTCAATTAGGAATCAGCGCTCTTGGTTTCTCACAGATAATTGCTCCCTAGACCTTGCCATTTGATTTCATTCAGTGGGTTTATGTGTCTCCAGTTGCATGGACAGGAATTTGGTCTTATAATGTGAAGACGGTGGTGTTTAGTACTCCATTTTCCTTCTTGCACTGTATTGCATTCCATACTTATTTATTTGCTTTCCAAAATTATACCCAGTTGGAGCATGACCTTCCTGAGTCTACAGCGATGAAATGTAGTCTTTTCTAGACAAAATGGCTTTGCAGGAATAGAGTCAGCAGAGGTCATTTCATTGGGAAGGGCAGGTGCGTGCTCCTCTGTTCTTATGCGGGCTTCGTGATCACGGTGCTCCTTTCCTGCAACTGACGAGATCCCCTACTCAGGGGCCAGGCTGCAGGGCAAAGATGTGAAGGAAGTCTCTCAGCTTGCCCTGGGCTGGCTCCACCCTGGGCACATACACTATCCGCAAAGTCCAGTCCAGTTTCCCAGGGGATGGTGCTGGGGTTTGGGGGATTGGCCTAACGGTATAGTGACTGTTCCTCTCAGGGTCCCTTATCTGTGGGTTCACACTCTCTGGACAGTCTCCAGGTGGCCATGAGCAGAAGAGGAACAGATTCAGGAATTGAAGATCTTTCTGACGTCAGTGTCCTGCACTTCTCATTTCCATCCCTCTCATTGCTCAGTGAATGAGAGCATCTACTCGCCAGAGCAGGTGAACAAGGCCAACGATGAACTCCTCTGTTTCCCTCCCGGTACCCCTTCCAGGATGGAGAAGCCCACAAATCCTACAATAAAGTGAAAAAGCTAAAACAAATCCTTATGGATACGGTCAGTCTAATCCTCTGGCACCTTAATGTCAGGTAGCCCAGGAGATCACACAGTTTGGACTTTGTTTTTACTATAGACATTTAAGCCTTTAATTTATCTTATGATTACAGAATTGAAAAGAGGGAAGTGAAGAATAAAATGCCAAATAAAGTTCCTGCAGATTCTCTAGAGAAAAATTGAAACTCTACATGTTGGTAACTTTGCTTGAAAACAGAGTTTGGATTAACTACTCCTTCTTTTTCATAGAAAAGTAATGAAATTGAAAGGCTGATATCTTATCAGAACTTTACCTTGCTGTCTCAGCCCATTTTTATCTCATGTATAATGTTCACATATTTCTTATCTTTTCAGAGTTGCTTTTAATGTGTCGTAGAGAATATCTGATAAGGAAGGTTTAAATTTAGAATATGACATCAGAAAGGCCACAGAGAATCTGATTTGCATTAACCTTGCCAAGAGTCATCAGCCAAGACCCATTTGTGAGCCCTAACGCAACAGTTTAAAATTAGTCCATTGAATTACTTCTTAATCATTTGTTATAACAGCTTTACTAGAATAAGCTGGGAGAAATGGCGGTGTGTTATGACATTTTTAATATCTCTAGGGGACTTATCTAAAAGGCATCCATATTTAGATGCAACTAATTATGTGAATAACTAAATGTGAAAATAATTTCTTTTTCTTGATATGTCAGGCATAGGAGAAAATAAAACAGTGAGAGAAATGGAGTGAAATTGGATCTACATTCCTATTTTTTAAGAGCTGATTTATTTTGACCCTTTTTTGTTCAATTGCTAAGATTGAGTTGACATTTGTTGTGTTTGCATGACTTTATTTGTAGCACTCCTGTGAGGGTGAAACATTTTTGTATTGGATACACAGATGATGTCATTGAATGTTAGTTTCTGCAATAATGAGTAATATATATATATATTGAGTAATGTATATGAGTAATACAAATATATATGAAGTTGTAACATATTTTCAAAAATTAATCATTATTTTTCTTTTGGGTAGATACCCAGCAGTAATGTTACTTCTACAGATAACTTTATCAATAAGTAGTTATATAGTTTAAAGTGATTACAAGTAAAATAAAGTAATTTGAATGAACCTGAATCTCTCCTCAGTCCCAGAAGAAGTTACTATTGACAGTGGATGCTAATTCTCATCTCAAAAAGACACAGGTATATTTTTACCTCAAACAGGCCAGTCTGTCTATTGGCATATGCCATCTTCTAGTAGGAAAATTGTGGAAAATATCAAGGAGGTCATACTATTAAATTTTTATTAAGGTAATTTCAAGACATTCATGCATGAATTCCAATGACGTGGGCAAAAAAAGTTCAAATGTCCATGTGTGTTCACTAGATCATCACTGTGATGACAAAAAGAAAAGAATTAATCAGTCTGGTCAGATGTCTAAGCAAAGGGTCATAATTTTGGGTCATGACAAGGAAAGCAGAACTTAGAAATTGCCATTACCAGGGACAGTAAAGAGAAGATTTAGGTTGCAGAAAAGTGCTAACATGAAGACTTTTTTTGTAGAGTTAAAAAAAAAAAAAAACAGATGAAAACAGCTGAGCACTGAAGACATTCATAAAGTACTTCTGCATATCCACATATACTAAACTTCTAATAAGGTAATATGTATAAATCCCAAAAGATAAATATAAAAATAAAAATAAATGAGAGTTTATAAATTCTTCCAGACTAATTACGGATCATCGATGTTGTTTAAGGCCTGACATATGATCATCAGTATGACAATTAATTATATGTACCTAAATGTAAACATCGTATGGATTTTAGACATATAATTGAGCTGTTACATAAAACATCAGCTCTTACAAAGTTAAAAGAGAAATTATCAAAGTTTGAACTCACAGGGCAATTGGTCCTGGGAGAAAGTTCATAGTCATTGCAGAAATTTATAAATAATGGAATTTGCTTTTATTCCATTCTTGATATATCAACTTATTAATCCTTCCAGTATCAGCTTCACTGTGCCTCTGCCATCTTGGCCGTCCCATGGGTGGAGAAACCCCGCTAGCATCCATCTCCTGCTTTGCATTTATTACCAACCCGCAAACACAGAGAGACTTCAGACTTGCTTGTTGCAGGCTAGCCTGACTCCGACTGGGCTCAGATAATATTTGGTAAACAAGAAAAACTCCCTCGATGGACTAACTATCCTTCTTCAATTCCTATTAAATTCTCTAAGTTTCTCCAGGGCATTAATTATGCCATTATATTTTCCAAGAAGCCTTCAGAAATCATGTTGATGGGGACCTTATCTGTTTTTGTTTTACCACATTTGATTACAAGATATTTGAAATTATTATCTACACATCACCAGTTTGGTACTGTTGTCTTAGACCAGGGGTAGGCAAACTCTGGCCAGTGGGCTACATCCAGCCACACCCCTTCCTTAATGCACTGTCTATAGCTGTGATGACAGAGTTGAGTAGTTGCAAAAGAGACTGTGTGGCCTCTAAAGCCTAAAATATTTACTCTCCAGCCCTTTGAAGAAAAGGTTTGGCGACCCCTGCCTTAGACTAAAATGGAATTCTTACATTGCATCTATTACTACCACCACCATTTCAAAGTGAATGAGGGTCAGGGAGAGTTCTTACTCTTCTTTGTGTTGTTCATAATAATTTGCAGATATTGGAAGGTCAACAAATATTTTTTTCTGATTTATTAACACGAACATACATATAATTTTAACTTAGTTGATCACCAAGGCATAGAAATGAGCTGCAGGGATCCTCAGCTTCATGGAGTATGGCTCAGAAACCATGACCGACAGAGAGGAGTGAACTGATACAACCAGGGCTGACATAGAATTTCAGTTCAAGCAAAAATACAGGAAAGCAGAACATGCCAATATTTTAAACCTTTAATTTTTATATGGCAAAATACTTTGAAGAGTTCTAAATTTTTACTTAGACTTTTTAGAACAATAAACATCTGATTTATTTTCCTGTGAATTTAGCCACATCATATGAGTTAATAGCAGAAAAATCACTGGAGATTATAATTCATGATTACTTCCAAATTTTTACCCTTTGTGCCACCTCATTAATTACCCAATACTTTTATATTTACAGCATATTTTAAATTTGTGTTATAAGTTTATTTTCTTTAAGAATCTTATGCTGTTTCCATGGGATAAAATTAACGGTGATTTAATGGTGAAGGATCAACAAAGTTATATGTCAAGGGGGGCAGGTTAATTAATTGTAAAACTTTAAAGATACTGGAGAAGAAAAATATCAATGCAAGGAATATCACCATGCTTGCTAAAAAAAAGTGAAAAGTAATTTCCTAAAAGAAAATTAGTCTATTTTTTCACATTGAATCTCCCAGGAGTTTGACACACCTTTAGCCAAAATAAGAAAAAAAAAAAAAAAAGAAAGAAGACCCAAATAAATAAAATCAGAGGAGAAAAAAGAGACATTACAATTGATACTACAGAAACTCAAAGGATCACTAGAGACTACTATGAGCAAATACATGTCAAGAAATTGGAAAACCTGTAAGAAATGGATAAATTCCTAGACACATAAAACCTACCAAGACAGAATCAGGAAGAAATAAAAAATCTGAAGTTTTTTCAACTGACTTTCAAAATAGGCCATTCTACCATTCCATTATTCCATAGTCAACTATAAGGAAAATAAACATTCCATTGAATACCAAAAAAAAAAAAAATTAAAAACAAAGATTTTTTTTTTAATTATAAATTGTTTTTTGAGGTAATAGGGACTTTCTATGTAGAGGGAAACTAATTTGGCCATAAAACAATTAGCATAAAATGTTAAAATTTACAAATCTATCTCCATTACTCTTATGTTCACCGCCTGATTCCGCAATGAAGAACTCCTTGCTTTGGGGTAGGGAAGGCTAGTTCTCCTCCAGCTGTATCTCAGGGTCAAATCCTACCATCATTCATCTATTCCTCACAGTCTAATTGTTAAGAATTTTCCTCTGATTGGTTCTAACCAATTCATCATTTTACTAAATGACCACTGCAGTTTGTTTTACTCTAATTATCATACCAACAAATACTTTGGGGAAAATAATTTATTATATCTATCCTAGAAAGTACACAAAATTTACAGGAAACAAAAATCAGGTTTGAAGATAGATGCACCAATTGGGTAAGTCTCTCATGTGGACTTTGTCTTAATTCTCCGGTGGAAGGAAGAGTAATGTATGTACAGGTTCAAATAAATCTTGTGTCCGTGTATTGCCACATATTTGTTAATTTCCCCTACCATCCATGGAAGCTTAAAATTTCCTTTGTAAAACTTGAAATGAAAACAGCCTATAAAAAGATAATACCACATGTTTCTACTCTCTTTGAGCATTTCTTTCAGTGATTCCCTTTTTATTCCACAACTCTGGATTTTTTTCTGTACCTGAATAAAAAACATGTCATTTTGTTTTCCTTTAACAAAGCAAAACTTCTAGTCAGCAAGTGCACATGATGATAGTTTTTAAGCTTAACTTTTCATTTCATTTTTTACAAAATTTCCAGTCTCTTTGAATTGCTTCTGTAGGCAGATGTATACTCACATACATTTTCCTGGTTTGCATTTTATTTTAATGTTGCAACGTTAATGAGAATCCAAGTTAATTTTGATGTACTCCTTCAATAGTGTCAAAATTATTTTAAAAAAAAAAAAACTTGTGCATGTTATTCTTATTTGAGGCCCACTGTGGCTTTTCTTCCAAGGTTTTGAAATGATAGCATATTTCATTCTGCTAAAAGAATAGAAGCAAGTTGCTTGTAAGACATGTTAGATCTGTGCTTGATTTCAATGGGAAAGAACGGATGGATCAAATGAGTCACATCTCTGCATAAAGTACTGATCTTGTCATCTCCAGATCGAAAGCTCTGCCATCCTTAAATTGGCCACCCACTAGTCATGAGCCATCTGGCTCCATGTGTCCAGTGCCTGAGACTATCGGATAAAAGCTACAGTTTCTCAGTTGGTTATTCATGATTCTGGGGTCTTTTGCCCCAGCATCTCCATGATTGGCCAATGGAGTGTTGCTATAGACTCCTTTCTTCTGCTGAGTCACCTTGATCCCCAATCACATCAGCAACTAAGGTAGATGTGGAAAAGAGGACAATATATCCTAGGAATATTGCATAATTCAGGATTCGAGAAATGTGGTCCTTTCATGAGAGGAATCCATTTCTTGGTTAAAAACCCATTGTGGTTCTGGAGGCCTGACCACGGGCAATTACAAAAGCTCTAACTGGCAGGCCCCACGGGGGACGCTGCCCTCCCACAGCAGACTTGGTGCACAGCCGAGGCGTGGATTCTCTGAAGAGAGTTCCAGGCCAGGACTCGGGCCCTCTGGCCACTCTCGCTCTTCCATGTTTGCATTCCGAGCCACAGCCCTTCCTCCCTAGGTGTCTTCACCTGAGGCCTTACTCACAGGTGGTCTTCAGCGGCCTCCACCGAGTCCTCCTTGCTGGGGGGAATGAGGGCATCCTTGGGGATGCTTCTTCCTTCCTGACTCAATATGCAGAGCTTTCCCATGCCTAAGCCTTACCCCTCACCTTCTTCCTGGCCTCAGGAACCATAAAACTGCTGGAACCTTTTCTTCAAGCCCCCTCAGGAGTAAAATGACCTACATCCGTGCTAACCCACCTGCCCCAGGCTGCTGTGCCTCTCCACGGGGAGGAGTGGAGCGTGGGGAGTTAGCACTGCTTCCGATTTCAGACTCTGGCTTTACTGTCACAGTGAGTGATGAAGGCTTAACTCTTCCTTTTTGGCTTATTGTTTTCGTTTGTTTCTCTGAAGCGAAGTCACTCAGGAATGAAAAATCAAATACTGCTGTTCTCACTTATGAGTGGAAGCCAGGTTGTGGGTATGCACGGCCTTGCAGAGTCGAATAACAGTCACTGAAGACTCCGAAGGAGGGAGGGTGCGAGGGGCATGAAGGATGAAAAATTACCTAATGGGTACAATGTGCACTATTCAGGTGACGGGTACGCTAAAAGCCCAGACTCACCACTATAAAATATATCCACGTAACAAAACTGCACTTGTACCCCCTAAATGTATTGAAATTTAAAAAATAGGTAAAAAAATTTAAAAACAACAAAAATTAGGAGTTTCCTGCACTAATGTAACAATGTAGGTCAATGCCTAAGGCAAAGATAGTTTTCTCCCTGATTGTGCCTTGTGCTGATATTTTCCCAGGACATGAAGCCATTTTCTAGATGCTTACATTTTTTGAATGCTTCTGGAGAGCTTAGGTATCAATGAAATGCCTTTTATTTATATAGCGGTTCATAAACCTATTTATGGAAGTCATTGAAATATATATCCCCGAGATGTAACATGAAACAGGTACTAAACGTACTTTCCTTGGTAAGGAAATTTGCTCATAATATGAGCAAACATTTATTGAACATTTATTATGTGCAGTGAATAGTTCTGAGTTTTTACACGTGTATTACATCATTTACTCTCACAACATCCCTATTGGGTAGATTACTGTATCACCTCTGTCTTCCACAGGGCGAATCAATGTTCAGAGAAGTCAAAGAATATGTCCGAGGGCACTCAGCAAGGTCGTGCCGCGGCAAAATACAAAGCCAGTGTTTTGATTATTCTTCTCAGCCACCTCCCAGTATAATTATGAATGTTTGTCTGCCTCGTTTGATTTTAGTTCAGCATATTACAGAGGTTCAAATGTTTATGTTACATATATTACCTTTGCCCTGCCCAAGTGAGAGCTACAAGCGTGCCCATCCCCCAGACAGTGAGCACCGCACCCTTTAGGTGTGAATATACCCATCCCCTCCTCCCCCCACCCACCAGCCCGACACCCGAGGAATGTTACTGCTGTATGTGCACATCATTTTTAAACTTCATTGTAAATTTCAAATATAGTAAAGATTTATGCTCCAGAACCAGCCCCAATTCCACAGGTCGAACTGGGCATGGGTTTTGAATTTTAGAACTTTTCAAGATGCCCCTAAAAAAAATTATTAGTAGCTCTTATTTACTTTTCATCCTTTATCCTGAGGATTCTCCATGGAGGGGGTTGCTACTGGCAATATGCCCACCCTGTTTGCACATTGCAGCACCCGCACATGCTACCACGGAGAGGCTCAGTGACGCTACTGACTTTTTAACGAGAGTGTCCATCCGTTCATGAAATGTAAAGACAAAATCCCTGGGTTCATTTCTCAACTTGGATATTTAAACTAGGTGACATTGGATTTTACTTCTCACATGTAAAATAACGTTAATAAATTTCTTTTGAAAACCAAAAAAAAAAAATTAAAATAGTATGCTTTAAATCATACTCAGTATCCTCAATATTGCTGGTTTTCATTTTAATTATCTGCAGACATTTCTGGGTATAGGATCTTTAAGTTTAAGCAAATTTGAGTGATTGCAAATGCATTTTTTACGTGCATGATGGATTGCTAAAGTCTGGGCATATGGAAAGTTGTAAACAAAACTTAAACCATGTGAGTAGAGGCTCTAAGGACTTCTTCAGCTAAATGTATAATAAATTTCCTGCAAATGACCCTATGACTCATTATAAAGATATGCGTGGAATCTTTGTCAATAATATATAAACTATATGTTTTGGTTCTCAAAATTATAGCCAGATTCACATAGACAAGCGACCACGGAAAAATGAAGATTATTCAAGTTTGCTAATGGTATGTCTCAGCATTGGGATGTCCTGTAGTAAGTATAGGTGGCAACATATTTGCCAGGATTTAGGACTTCTTTCAACTATATTCACTTCTGGAAATGTAAGTCCAGTGTATTTAATAACAAAAATCCTCTCTTTTGCTGCAATTTTGTCTTCCAGCTGGAAAGAATACAATATGTCTAGCCCTAAATTTCATAGTTTGGGAAAGTCCAAAGCTTTCTGAAGTCCCTCAAACTCTCAGAAATCCCCATTCTGATGGCCAATATTGACTGAATGTTCTTGAACTTTTTCTGTCTATGCGCCTTACCAATGTCACTCAGACCTGCAACTCATAACTTGTCTGAATTGTGTAAAAGATTCCCCATAATACTTTGAAATAAAAATAAAATAAAACAAAATGGAGATCAAAAGCCCTAAAATTTTTTTTTAAAAATATTCTACTTGAACAAAGAGTATTAGCATACAAGCAGACTTTAATGACGATATCATGGATTATTTACAGGAAAAATTTATGACATCTACCCCACAGAACACTCCAGTCCCATCTCTGACATTTCAGCTTTGCAAGGTACCTGCCACTAAGTGTTCCTTAGTCTTCTTTCAGTGAAGCCCTTTCTCAATGTGCTGACTCCTTCACCTTCCCTCTGGGCTCTCCTCCAGCAACTTAAATTATGTCTCCATATTTCAAACTCTAAATCACTAACTTGCTGACATGATCTTGTCAAGGTCTTAAACAGAAAGAAACTTTCCTTTGAATATACTCATCTTCATTCCAGGATAATTGCAATAATACATTTTTGTTCACTTTCCCCGATTACTCTCAGATGTCAAATCAACAAGACGATGCATTAATTTAAATATTTATGCACACAATTACAGAGCTTTAGAAAGGAAAAATAGACAAATCCACAATTATAGTCAGAGACTTCAATACCCATCTCTCAATAATTGATAGAACAAGTAGACAGAAAATCAGTGAAGACAGAAAAGACTTAAACAAATCAAAAATTATCAACAAGCTTGATCTAAGAGACATTTCTAGAGCACCTCACACAACATTAAAAGACATAGTTTGAGGGAACAAAGAACTTTTGCCAGTATAGACAACGTTGTAAACCATGTAACAGCCCTCAATCAATATGTAAAGATTTCAATGATGCAAAGTATGTTTTATGGCCCAAATGCAAGTAAATTGCAAAGACCCAAAGCAGAAACAGGAAGATATTTTAAAAATATTCATAAATATTTGGAAACCAAACAATAACCCATTGGGCAAAAAAGGAATCAAAATGGATATTAGAAATTATTTGTATTGAAGGATAATGGACATTCAAAATATCAAAATTCATGAGCTAAATCTAAAGCATTATGCATATGAAATTATACAGTAATACACTATTAGCAAAAACAAAGGTCTAAAAATATATGACCTCAGCTCTCCCTTAAGAAATGAGAAGAAGAATATCAGATTAAATCCAGTTAAGTGGAAAACATGATAAAAATAAAAGCAGAAATCAATAAAATTGATAACAGAAAAAAACAAAAGAAAATATTAAAGAAATCAAGGTATTTTTCTTTAAAATCAATAAAATTGATAAACTTCTAACTAGACAAATTAGGGAAAAAGGAAAAGATGAAAATTATCAATATATGTGATAAAAAACAATAAAACTAAAGAATAGTTAGCTATAAAAAGAACAATAAAGGAATAGTATGACTTTTGTGAGAATAAATTTGATAACTCAGATAAACCTGAAAAATTACTTGAAATAAATAATCCATCTAACCCATTCAAGAAGAAATAAAACATTGAATGAACAATATCTACCAAAGAAATTAAATTTGTGGTTAAAATTCTTCCCATAAAGTAAACTCTAGGTCCAGATGGCTCCACTAATTCTAAGAAACACCTATTGAAGGAATAATACCAAATATTTGCTAACTATTCTAGAAAATTAAAAAAGAGGGAATACTTCTTAACTCATTATATAATGCCTACTACCCTGATACCAAAACCAGAAAAAAAAATTACAGCAAACAATTAATCAATATCTCTTAGGAACACAGAGGCAAATATTGTAAACAGAATTTTACAAATATATCAAATATATATATACATATATGTATGCACACATATAATGTATTAATGTGTGTGTATATATGTATGTGTGTGTATGTGTGTATATATGAAGGATACTACATCCAAATGATGTTTAGGAAGGAGGAGGCAAAGCAGAATTTCTGTCTGTGGTATTCACTCTCCTTGTACTTGTCTGTCCGGTACCATTGCCATGCAACTTTGTATTGAGGTGGGAACATCAAAGAGATTAAATCAACCCCAGGTGTTCTGGTGTTCTACAGATGAGGAAGCTGAACCTCAGGGGCTGAGTGACTTTCTGATTGCCATAAGCTCTTCTAACGATGCCATTTTCTAAGGGCACGTAAGCCTGAAGATGTAAGCCTGTCTTGTGCCTGAAGACTGACTGGCCACCTTCACACTCACAGGCGTTAGTTCTTACTTCCCAAGTGACAACCATTCGCCTCCTTCTCGTGATTTTCTATTTTGCCTTAGACCACGTGCATCTACTCGGACTCTTGCGTTTCTGATACTGCCTCATCCTGTCACTTGAGTTCCTTTCTTGCCACACAGTTTTATACATTTTGTTTTATTCCTTGTATATTGAACTTTTGCAGGGGGACAGGGAGCAGGAGGCAACTGCCGACAGGTAAATACTGATAGCCAGAGTGGTACTTCCACAAAGTTCCCGTAGTTATGAATGTTAGTGTGGACCAGAGGCCTGGTCTTCAGCAGACTTCCATCGCCAAAACTCAAAACAATGTTAAGAAATAAAATGTAATATTGGTGAAGTCAGTCAGGAAAATAATTACTCAAGTTATTTACTTTGTGCCTGAAAATGAATGATAAAGACTCCCTAGTTAAATGGTTGTCCAGATGTTATTTGCTGGGGATCGGGAACTATTTCTACCGCACAATGTAAATTGATGGAATTGAAGAACATTTCCATAAGCATTCAGTCTCATAAGCATTTAGTATTCACTCTCGGATTGGCTTTTATGTTGGGGATGGCAGTTTTATTCAAGTAACACAATAACTATACCCACAGCAAAGACAGAAAGATGTTCTTGAAACTCATATATTCCATCATATTCTTGAGATGAGACAAATCTCTTTGGGGAATAAATTACTGTACCATCACAGAAACACTCACGTGCAGTAGAAACTACACAAAAACTCACTGTCTTATTGTACTTCTTTACTCTCCACTGCTTTTCCCTGGGAGTTTAAACTAGCTCATTAACTTTAGTTGTCAGAGTAACTGAACATAAGTGAAAATGTTACATGTATAATTTATATTATTTTTATTTATAGATTTATGGGTATATTCACAGAATATATATATTGTTGCTATTAAATAGGTGATATGATATGTAAAGTTTAGTGTCACTTCCTTACATATGCCCTGGCAGAAAAGGTATTTGAAAATATTAGCATGTTAAGAAGATTTCTCTGCATTATGTCAAAAATGGGAGTTATTATCAGAAAGATAAGAATAAGACCTGAAATTGGGGGATTTAAATTATTTTTTAAAGCTATAAAAATAACTTTTTTATGTCTTTTAGAAGAAGAAAGGGAAGAGGATATCTCATGTACATTTCTGCCAGAAAGCCTCCTGGTTAGCTACGGAGATGTCCTCCTCAGAGGTTAACAATTCATTAGTCTTCCCTTGGAAGAGCTCGAGATGAAAGCCTTTCTTCATCTTTTCCTTTCACAGAACTTATATTCCTTTGCATCCTAGTACAGGTCCTTTCATAAAGCAAACTTTTCCTAGATTACCCTATAACTTCTTTTATGATATTATGTTAAGACTTTAGGATTCATATCTTTGGCAAATTAAGTTTAATATTCCATTTAGCATTTAATAATAATTTTGTCTCATAACAAAAGAGGTATCTTTTTTGGTCTCTAAGCAAATTGTTTCTCGTAAATGCAATAGGATGTTCCCTTTTCTATCTTTACCATATCTAGGATCATTGGCTTCTTTCTCTACTGGGTCATTCTATAAAGAATTTAAATTGGTTAAGTATTTTTCATCTTAAGAAGAACAAAATGAACAATTGATACCTTCTATTGACTCCATGTTTGCTTCAAACTGGGGTCAATTGTCATCCCAGCTTCACCACTAAGATGTTGAGTAATCTATTCTTACCGTCTTTATTTTCTCTACCTCGTTAATCTTTCAACCTACTGGTTTTCATTCTTTTGAAATTCTATTAAAATGTCTCTCCCCAAGGTTACCACTAGGCCTGCTGAGATGGCTTTTTTCCCTCTCATTCCTCATATTTGTAAATATTCAGAAGCGGTTGATAATCATTGCTGAACAATTTCACCTAACTGGATAATGAATAAAGGATAAATTTAGAAGTTAACAACAATCTAAAGAATAATTATTTTGGTTTTAATGAATATATTTTAGCTATATATTTTATAAAATAAATTATATCTTGGAAATCCAAATAATCACATGCATATATTCACTTGGTTTTCAAGTTCTGAGTGGAAATTTTCCTAAAGGATAAGTAATTTTGATTTAGTGAAAGGAAAGTTCACAGCATGATAGGATTTTATGTTTTCATAAATTTCATTTTCATAAATTTCATCAAATATATATTTGATTAAAAAATCCTATGTAGTAAACTAAAAAAATGCAGACTAAGCAAAGCAAACTGCTCTCAGCAGAGATGCTCCCCTGTGCTCACCAAAAAAAAAAAAAAAAGCTACATGTTTGTAGACATAGAAATTGACAGAAATGCATTTTGTAGAAGTCTGTTGTTTAATATTTTTCTTGGAATAGATTGCTTTCTGATGTGGCATCAGTTCATAGTTTATACAGAAGACAATATTACAAACACTTCTTATACTTGCATCAATTCTATTTTAATACTTAAAAAAACTTATTCTAGCATAATAGTACAAGTCTTTTAACTTAGTTCCAATTCATTTTAAAAGCTTTCTCATCACTTTGTGTCTGGAAAAAAGATATTTGCTTCTGAATTTCATCTTCAATACTATAAATTTGCAATACCTTTGTTAAAATGATGAAACAGGCTGTTGTCATAGTATAAATAAATGTATATTTTTCTTATAAATAATTCATAGAAAATATAAATTATAAGTATAAGGTGAGTTCCAGGTAGCAGCACCAGAGGGTTCAAGGCAGATTTTAGTATGTTTGTGTTATTTACATGAGTGTTATTTTATGTGTGGTGTTTGGATACGCTATGTATACATGTGACCATATGTCAATGCAAAAATGGTAATAATATTCAAATGTTGGGAATTGTGTTCTCCAAAGGTGGCAGTGGCATTATTATCCTTCCCATCCACTTGTACAATGTGACCTTGTCACTCCTTCCTGCAAAAGGTAAGTCATGTCACCACCCTTTGAGACAGGATAGACTTTTGTCTCCTGAGACCAAGAGAGTACGGAGTCAACAGTGTGACTTTTCAGGCTAGGTCATAGAGCCTCTACTTGATGATACTGGGAAGCTTTCTTTCTGGAGATCCCCTCTCAACATGTTCTTTCTCAGAATCCAGTTTTTATGCTGTGAAAAGACCAAGCTGTGCAGAGTGGCTACATTTAGATACTCGGATGAAAATTTGTAATTGCACTAACCTTAAGATTCTCCCAGCCCAAGAGTCAGATCTGTGAGTGCAGAAGCTACCTTGAAAGTGAGTGTCCCAGCAAGGTGGTCCATTTCCCAGTCATGGAAGCCCCAGATCACAGGACAAAGAAGTGCCATCGTAATGTGGGCTTCTCAAGTTTCTGAGCCATAGAATGCCTGAGAATAACCAAATACTATTTTTATGTGAGTAAATTTGGGGTCACACAAGAAATCTAATTAGAAAATCAAATAAACCTTAGAGGGCCTAATTTTCACAATTGTATTTACTGAGGTACGTTCATCTAGAAGTACACTACCACATCATTGCAATGCAGATATATATGTGTGTTTATTTATTTATTTTGGTAGACATGAGGGATTACTTTGAACTATGCAACTTTACTTT
This sequence comes from Avahi laniger, assembly GCA_963575035.1. Lineage (NCBI taxonomy): Eukaryota > Metazoa > Chordata > Mammalia > Primates > Indriidae > Avahi > Avahi laniger. The sequence goes on along the minus strand of CAUYSK010002584.1, from coordinate 22,479 downwards.
GAACAGTACATTATTTTGTTTCATTTTAATTTATGTGGCCTCAACTTGAATTTATGAAGATTAAACCTTTGATCTTAACGTTTTTACATCATGCTTAAAGCATTCAGGTCATTTGTTATGCTTAATCTTCACTTCAAATAGCCACGCTTAGGAGATTCGGAGCCACAGAAGTAAAATTTCAGAACCTAAGAGCCATAAATGAGAATAATAAAAAGAAGTTCAAAGTAAAGGCCAAGAAAGACAGAAACAAATAATAATGCCAACAACTAAAATATCCATAAAACCAAAGAAGTTAAAGTCCACTATAATCCTGATGTTTACTCAGAATTTGGAAAGTTTAAATTCTTGAAGTTAAAGCTTTTAAAATAATTTAAAATTTTATTCAAGAGACCATTTAAATGTATGTGCCGACTCCTTTTCTATATTAATCAGGATGAGATTAAAGATCATTTCCATCCACTTTAAGTTTCAAGTTATAACTTCATTGTATACATTGTGTTTGATTATAATGTGCCAATTGAACATTCATCAATCTCAAAATTTAAAAATATTGATTAAACCTTGAACCAAGGGGTCTTATATAAATCTCAAAATCTGGTTGGCTCTTCCATAATGACCCTGTCAAAACATCTTCAATTTATTTCAAAATTATGCTACACAATGAAAAACTATACATGGTGTGGCCGTATGATCAAAAGATGTTCAAAAGACTTGGGTAGAAACAATTGTTGTTATTATATTCTAAAACTTGCTAATTTGGAAACAGGAACAACAAATATAATAAATATTTTCATTCAAGACAACAAGATTGAAAAGAATGATTCATAGGTTGAAAAATAAAAGTGGCATTTAATATAATAAAAAATATTATTCAATGTTTAGAAAGGAATGATAAATGAGCACATGTTTAATCACTGAATGTTAGAATGAAAGAGTCCTTGAGAGAAAGCAGCAGTGTCATGTTTTGCCAAGTGCATTATCTCTGGCCAAGAGCTGAAACGTTGGCCCATAAAGAAGCAATCTGTGGACTGCCGTTTGGGCGCTCGCTCCCGTCTGAAGGTCTGCAGTCAGCAAGGGAGGACTCAGGAACAGCCTACCTTGGGTCGTGTAAAACTTGCCAGGGGTCACGTTACCAAAAAATGACTAGTTTCTAGCGATTTAAGTATTAAATGATTTGCCACCAAAAAAAAAAAAAAGAAGCAATCTGTGGTCAGCAAGCGTAGATGGCAGAGGATGGTACCAACTTAAAGGTTTGGCACTATGAGTCTAACTACAGGCAAATGATATCATAGAATTTTTGTAAAGAGAGTCTGATTATCAACACAACGACAACAAAAGCTTAACTCTCACTTCCATCACACAGAAGCTTCATGATCGGATATCAATTAACTGAGGATTAACCACCCTTAGTTGCAGTTTTTTTAATCTCTGGAAACGAAGATGGTAATTCTAAAACAAGACCAAAAAACACCTACTAATAGATATTAAATATAATAAGTGATAGCATTAACATATATGAAAAAAGTTGGGAGTGCAATGGGAGTTACAGCACCCATCTGTCTGTCCAGCTGTGGATTGGAGAAGGGGGTCTAGCGATCCACCGTGTACTAGAGACACAGGGACCTTCTGAAAACACGTACCAAGGTTGGCCAAACATGTCATGCCTTGTTTTAGAATAATTGAAGGAAATGAGGAAAATTAGGTTCCTGAGAAAGTATTGAAGATCAACAAAATGATATATTTGAAAAGAAACTCTTAGAGAGGACAGAAATTTCTGAGAGCTGTTTGGCATTTTTCGAAGAACTGATGCTACTCTGAAAAGACAAAAAGACGTGAAAGTAAAGATGTGAAAACAAAAAGATGAAATTAAAAATACAATTGTGGACTAAGATGGCATTATTATATCCTTGCCATCTCATAAATCTTTGAAATCTTTCCCCCCCTTGCTTCACTTTATGCTTTCTGGGCAACTTTCTGCCGGCTGGGCACTGCACCTGTGCAGGTGGCCAGGGCTAGATGAAAATGCAGCCACACCTTGCTGGCGTCACGTCTAACTCAGGGTCATTAACATCACTCGGGCCCTCAACGCTATCTGGCTTTCATACCACACATCTTCTTCCAATCGCTTTCCCACTCTCCTATGTGACATTTCATATCTATACTCTCCCCTCGCATACTCCATTTCTCTTTTTAATACTAAAGCTCAGTGGCTAACCATGCTTCCTCCGTAAGACAGAGAGAGATAAAGAGGGAACTTGCACAGACATACATCAGCAATTATCCATCAGCCAGCATCTGCGCCCACACACTCTGCCTTCTTTAAGCAAATAAAGCTACGCAGCTCAGCCTAAGGCAGATACCTCCACTGGTATATTTGTCCTCACACCCTCTTCCCTACTCCAGAGCAAAATTTAAGCAATTCGCTCCCCCTTCCTTTTTTATATCATAAAAGTTTCTATTTCTACTGGATCATTCATGTTATTACACAAACATAGTTTTGTTATCTCCCATCTTAAAAAATATCTTCACTCCATTTCCTCACCAGCTAGTGTCCCATTGCTTCATTCCCCACTGTAACAAAATATCTCCAATTTTCCATATGTGCTGTCTTGGATTCCCATGTTCCTATTGCCTTTTAAACTTGCTGTCAGCCCGTTTGTACAACCATTTCACCAGAATTTCCCTCAAAGATTAGCAATATCCTCCAAGCTGTGAAATTTGAGGATCAATTCTCCATCCTTACACTATTGGGAAGCATTTGACTTAGATGATCATTCCTTCATCTTCAATACTCTTGCCTCACTCCGCTTGCAGGCACCACACTCTTGTTTTCCTTGTTCAGTCTCATTGGATGATTTCTCCATTTCGTTTTGATGTTTAATGTTGGAATGACTCAAGGCTCAGTCCTTGGTTCTCTTTGCTTTTCTATCCCTTCGTTTCTTCTATTCTCAGGACTTTAAATGCTGTCTATATACAGATGATGTCCAAATTTACATCACTAAATCTAGTCTCTCCCTCAAACTTCCAGGATTATATCAGCGACTCCCTACTCAGCATCTCCACTGGACCATCCAGTACCTATCCCAGCTTCAGTGTGGGAAAGCAGGACTCCATCAGTCCTGGTAACTGCCCTCTCTACCAACGTCTGTCAGTGTTAACTCCGTCTTTCCATTTGCTAGGATAAGGACTCTGGTATTGGCCTTTGACTTCCCACCCCTTTCTCCAGCATGGCACATCTGATTTCTCAAGACATGTGTCTGATAGCTCTACCTTCAAAAGGCACCTTTGATCTGGCCACCTCTTAGCATCTTCCCTACTATTGTCTAGGTTCAAGCCAGTAATGTTTCAAATGTGAATGCCTGAAATAGTTTCTATAACACTTGATGGTCTTTCTGCCTCCAGTCTTGACTGCCAAGATTCTGCTTTCATCTCAGCGACCAGAATGATACTCTAATGACATAAATGACTCAAGAGAATCCTCAGCTCAAAACCCTCCAATGTCTGCCTTTTGCTCACATTGAAAGCAAAATTTCTGGCAAGACACTATTGAATCTGCTCATCCTCAGTATTCTCTAACTAAATATCTTTTTCCTCTCTTTTAAGTTTGCTCTGTATTAAAATATTATTATTATATAATAGATGTAATATTATATAATAGATTTTAATAAGCACACATTTCACTTTAAAAATAAAAGAGTGATTCTGAATATCTCATATGATAGCATCACTAAATTTCTGTTAAACAGTAAATCACCTTCATAGGTTAGAATATCAGTTAAATGATATAGAATATTATACCCAATTTATACACATTTTTATTGTACAGTATTTATCTTTGAAAACTCACTGAGATACATGGAAATCTAAGACATGGAGATAAAAATTCTCAGGTTGTCCTGGTTTTGACTTTATGAGACAATTATGAACTGACCATGATCCCTTGTTCAGGAACGTCTATTTTCTTGAATGGCTATCAGAGGTTCCATATGTAGCCAGAAAAATTCCTCTTGGTATAAAGCTAATGTTTATTATTTTGGTTATTATTTTATTCATCATTCTATGAGTGTTTGCTATTCAAATCCTTATTTTCTATGTCATGCTATGTATTATTATTTTATACAGAAAGATGAATGAAGTCTTTCTTCAAAGAGTAGTCGAACCTGAAACTGACAAATACAGTCTTTGTGGTTTCCAGCTCCTCCCACATTCTAATTGCCAGTTGATAACCAAATCCCCCACTGATCCAGAATGAAACATCAGAGTCCTGTTCAGCAACACAGGAACCAATGGCTAATGGATGACGTGACTTGTGCTTCAGGAGAAATGTGCTAGCAAGACTTAGCCCAGTGTTTGATAAGGGCCAGTGGGGTAAGGTACCTTGTTAGTGTTAATTCACAAACCTAAATTTAAAGACACAATCATAACACAAGTATTAGAGGATTGGGTAGGTCCTATGACTAGCAATCTTAATTTTTTAAATTTGAATCTCTATCGTAACTATAACATTTCTGGAACTTCAGCAGTAGTCAGATTTTACTTTATTAGCAGCATGTGAAACTCTCTTTCCAATGCTTACTTTATGAACTTAATGATTTTTTTCAGCCTTCATTATTTACCTACATTTAACAACATTTAACTCAGTGAGGAAAACTCATATGCAACTTGATAATATACATAAAATTCAGTGTTCACCACCAGTCTTAGGAGTAATGGAAAAACCATACCTCACTGCTGCCTAGGCCAGCAAGGCTGACCGAGATAGCTAAGAATTCTCCCTGTGGAGCCTTGTTTTAACATCAGCTTTGCACCAAACTGCTGAACTGCCCTTATTGCCAGAGCTGTTTTGAAATACTCAATAGGAAACAATTCTGCAGAATTAGGATACTCATCCCAGAGGACCCTTAAGTAGGAGGAGCCTTCTCCTTTGTGTGCATGGCTGCTGTTGCTACCTGAGACCTTGGGTGGAGGACTGCTGTCTGTTCCTCTCTGGTTGCCCTGCCTGGCTGGAGGATCTGTAAGTAATGAAAACACTTAAACTTCCATGCTGTGGTTATGTCGTGAAGTTGTGCCAGCGATCTGACCCCTGAAGGCCAGGTGTCTCAAAGAGACACCACAGATGGATCTGTTGCTGTGCTCTTCTGTTTGGGCCTCTGGGGTCAGTAGTTACCAGCTCAGTTAATAGAGGAACTTGAAGAGTTTATACAAAAAAACCCATAGTCACCTATTTTTCTTTTACCAGGAGGTTCTTGAATAAAACATTCTGCCTTTTATCATGTTTACTTAATAAAATTCAAAATTTTTGTGATTCTTTATTACTCCCATTTTTCATATCCATATAGCTAAAAATGCCTTTTTGTCATTTCTGGCTTATTTTTATAGGTTCAAAATTGTACCTTCTTGTTTTTTTAAATTAAAAAATATGATTTTTTTCCTTATGAAATGTGTGTGAGATCACACAGTGAAAATGTCAGGATCACTCATGCGCTTATTTTTTTTATTACTCTCAATAGCAATATGTTGTAGATTTACTCCAACTCAGCCACATAAATAAATTATATATATGCTTTGCCATCCTGCTTTGAACAACGAAAGGTAATAGAGAAACATTATCATAAACAGCTTCATCTGAACCAGACATGAATCATTTACCTTTCTTACTTACCTGACTATTGGAAATTACTCCATAAGATCTAGCTGCATATATCTATATCAAAAATAAATGAAAACAAAACCTTGTCTACACTACATTGCATATATTTTATTTCAAAGCTTTATTTTTATTTTGAATTTATGCTGGAAATTGATGACTTACAGTTGCTTTTTCCTAGGTAACAATAGATCTGTACAATAAAGGGACTTGGCATAGTCGTTCAGTCAACAGTTAATGGGCTGGCATCAGTAGCCCTGAATGTGCATGATGTGCGACACCTGTTCTCCTTGTGAGAAAAGCTACATGTGCATGTAGACACGTGCAAACACACACACACACACACATACACACACACACATCCCTTATAAATGAAGAGTGCAGTGATAGGCAGTGGATGCGTAACCCAGACGATGGTCAATTCTTCCTGAGAAAACTGAGAAACCAAGAAGTTTTCATGCTCCTAGAGAAGGAAACTCTTGAATTGAGTCTTGAAGATTTGGTAGCTGCTGCGTAGGAAAGGTATTCCTGTAAGACAGAACATTTTTCACAAAGACCTGGAGCACTAAACTCTCTCGTGTGTTCAGGAATACAGGATCAGGTGCTTGTGGGTAGGTCATAGAGACAAGGTCAAATTCAGTGAGCTGAGAGATGGGGCCTCCTGTGACATTTCAGGGGGCTCTCAGGCAGGGGGAGCTTTTGCAGGGCTCTGAGTAGGGGAAGTCACAGTCGTATTTGTGTCTTGTAAGAATTACTTTAGAAAAAACATGGAAGATCGATTAGGTGCAATACTGGAGCCAGATGATTGCAGATAGAGATTTGGAAAATAACCTCAGTGACAAAATTAGTGACCAAGCTGAGACAATAGAAACAGAGTAGTGGAGAGAGATGTGAACTGTATTAAAGAATCAGAATAATCTGTAGAGTAATTTTGAGGGTAGAAGGGCAAGAGCCAGAGAGGCAAACTAGGATTTTAGTTCCAAAAATAGAAACATATGAGATAAAATAAAGAAGATTGGAAATAGTTGGAAATAGTAGGTAAAATGACTAGAGGGTGAATTTGTAGATGGTCTATAAGATGCTCCCAGGCTTAGTGATTTGCTAGGAAGACTTCTAGGACCCAGCACAGAACTAGTTGCATTAACAGCTAAGATTTAGTTCAGCTAAAGGAAACAAAGCAAAATCAGCAAAGGGAAGAAGCCCAGGGAGCTAGCAATGCCTAGAGAAAATCAGGCTCACGCTTCCAAGAGTCTCTTCCCAGTGAGGTCACACAGGGTGTGCTTAATTCCTCCATCAATGAGTTGGGCAACGTGTCAGAAGTGGTGTCTGTCAGTGAAGCTCTTTAGAGACTAGGGGCTCTGAGTGTTTACCAGAGGCTAGTAATGTGGACATCCTCTGCCTAACAGGTACAAAAATTCCAGACCCCCCGAAGGAAAACAGTTGTTCAGCATAGAGCATATTATTTGCACCAACAGTCCAGGCGCAATCATGCACTCTTATCATTTAGGGTAAGTTTTATATCAATGTAGGAAAAGGTTTACTAGCCGAGTTTCCAGATGCCAACCAAGAACCAACTTCCAAACAGGACTTTTAAGAACAGCAATCTCAGGTCTGCTGTGTTGATTGCTGCACCGCGGTAGGCAAGATAAAAAAAAAAAAAAAAAAAAAAAAAAGACTTGGTGGCTGTATCTTTTCTTGCCTGTACTTCATGCAAAGCGGGAAAAAATGAAGAGAGAGGGACAGACTTTACACACAAAAGGAGACATCTGGATGAGGCATTACACACAATATACTTAGTAAAAACACTCCAGGAAAACTATTTAACCTGATGCATCAGAGATATACTCTGCTCTTTGGATAGCCATAATTTCACCCACATTTCCTGCCTCCTTGCTTTTAGGAAGAATTGTGTGACCAATTCTGGCCAATGTAAGACAAGCAGCAATGGTCTATGTCTCTTCTGAGCCTGAGCATTTAAGAACTGCTGAGTGATGGTCCCCCTCCTTCTCTCTTTCTCCTCCTCTCTGTCTTCCCACTCACAGGGGGCTGAGAGCCACATGTTCTGGCAGAAGGATGACAAAATGGAGGACACCTGAATCATTAGGTCAGCAGATGCCCTGGAGGGTTGATTGACCAATGGTGAGAGTTTGCTATGTAAAATCTTAAGGTTCTAGCTTACCCATCGCAGCAAACCTGGCTGGGTTTATCCTAAGCGCCTCCTCTCTCAGTGTCTGCCTGCCACTTCCTGCCACCCATCCAGGTACTCCTGGACCTTCATACTGCCTTATCAGGGCTCATGGGAGATCCTCCTTGAGTATTTGGGACTTACGTTCTTCCCACAAGTTCCCAGAGGACGTCTATACAGAATGTGAACATTACTTATAATTTGACCAACATTCTTCCTAAGTATAAAGATTCAACAAAATCACACTTAATGAAAGAAAACGCTAAGGAGTAACTAATAAGATCCTCCCTTTAGTAAAAGAGGAGGATGGGGTCCAGCGATTTCCATCCCTCCTGTGCTTAAAACCAGCTTGACCATTTGATTGACTACAAGAATACTTATATTTTTAGTACTAATAAATACAGATATTTGGCTTGATGAAGAGCATCCAGATGTTAGAAAAAGTCATGCGAATGAATGCATCCCTCAACTAAGAGATATTCTGGAGGAATAATCTGTTTTTGAGCAATCATGGTTAATATACTTTAGGAGACTTTCATATATTACATTAATTTGCTGAATTAATTTAAGAAAAAACAAAATTCAAAGTCTACACACACACACACACACACACACACACAAACACACACACACACACAGAGGCACACATTTATACCTCACTGTTCTGCCACTCAAAATGAATAGATTTTTATTTAGAGTATCAACAAGTTCTAATATAGAAAATAAAAAATATTTTATATTCAACGTTATAGGGAGCCACAATTTTTAAATCACTTGGTGACTGGAAGCAACTATTATGGAGAGTAGAGCCATGAACTGACTCTATGAAGTGAAAAGGATTAAAAAAGAAGGATTCCTTAATGAAAAGTAAAATTTCATAATAACAATGCTGACATTTCACTGAGTTGGGGAGTAAAATTCCAAAAAATATCATTAAAAATGTTAGAATGCAAAATGTATCAAGATGAGAAATGTTCCCAATAATTAGACAGTAGCAAAAGCATCACCTTATCTGTTAATTATTTATAATTAGCCTTCCCATACAATATCATTAAATACTCTGTCATTTCTCTACAACTTGGTCAATTAATGTATGAAACAGAAAATTTATGGAGAATTCAGGAGAAAAGAGAACACAGTGGACAAGGTTCTACCAAACAAAAATAATTTACTGAGCAACTTTATGTCTCTGAAGTTTTAAAAGAGATGCTTGGATTTGGTATTAATCAGTGTTCTCCAGAGGCACAGAAGCAGTAAGATGGATAAAAACGTAGGTAAATAGATAGATGAGAGGGGATTTATTAGGGCAATTGGTTCATGTGATGATGGAGGCTGAGAAGTCCCATGATAGGCTGTCTGGAAGCCGGAGACCCTGGGATACCAATAGCATGGCACAGTCCAAGTCTGAAGACCTGAGAACCCAGAGGGCCATTGATGTGAATCCTGGGGTCTAAAGACCATAGATCCTGGAGTTCTGATGTACAAGGAGAAAAGTATATCACCATTCTAAGAGAGACCAGTTTGCATTTCCTGTTTTTATTTTATCCAGGGCCACAGCAAATTGGACAGTGCCTGCCCACATTGAGGGTGGATCTCCCCCACTTAGTTTATTCAGACTCACACACCAGTTTCCCCTGGAAAAACACCATGGACACACCCCAAAATAATGCCTTACCATTTGCTATAGTTTGGATGTTTGTCCCGCCAAACTTCATGTTGAAATTTGATCCCTAATGTTGGAGGTGGGCCTAATGGGAACCAGTAGGATAGATAGATGATAGGTAATAGATTGATGATAGATAATAGATAGATGATAGATAATAGATAGATGATAGATAATAGATAGCCAGATGACAGACAGATGATGGATAGATATATGAGAGGGAATTTATTGGGGGAATTGGCTCATGTGATGACAGAGACTGTGTTTTGGTCATGAAGCAGATTCCTCCTGGTGGCTTAGTGCCATCGCTGTATTAATGAGTTCTTGCTCTATTAGTTCCCATGAAAGCTGGTTTTTACAAAGAGCCTGGCATTCCCCCTTTACATGTGTTTTGCTTCATCTCTCACCATGTGCGAGATATGAATTGAGTTCCTTGGTCAGAAACAATGCTGTGTGGAACACCATAACAGTGAATAAGTTATTCTGGGAGACTATGGATGGTAATTTTGTCAGAAGCATTGCATGCAGGAAAGGCTAGTCCATATCAAGAATGAGTGTCTATTTCAGTAAAGAAAAAATGCTGCCCCTTATATGATGGAAACAGTCCAATGTAATCAATCTGCCACCAGGTAGCTGGCTGATCATGCCAGGAAATGGTGCTGTATTGGGGGCTCGGTTTTGGCCTCTGCTGCTGACAGATTAACCATTTAGTGGTGGCTGTGGCCAGGGTGGCCTTAGTGAGTGGAAGTCCATGTTGCTGAGCCAATACATAACTTTTTTCCCAGCCACCATGGCCAGTTTGTTCATGAGCCCATTGGGTGATGACAGGAGTGGCTGGAGACGGAGGCTGACTGGTACCCACAGAATGGGTCTTCCTATTCATCTGATTATCAATGTCCTCCTCTGCTACAGTCATCCTTTGGTGAGTTTTCACACGGGACACACGTATCTTCATAACCTTTCCCCACTCAGAGAGATCTATCCATATACCTCTGCCCCAAATTTCTTTATCGATTCTCCAATCCAAATTCCATAAACCTCAAAACCAATTAAGAAAACTCATTCTTAAAATTCTGTTCCCCTAGAATCACTACTGGTACCAAAATCTGTATTAGCTAGGGTCTTCCACACAGACAGAACCAATAGGACATAGATATAGATGCAGATAGAGATAGAGATATGGATATATTATAGATAGAAATAGAGATATGGATATATTAATAGATATATGAGAGGTTGATGTTTTTAGGGAAATTGGCTCACATGATTATAAAAGCTGAAAAATCCCATGTTGGGCTCCCTCAAACTGGAAAAACTGGGTGTCAGTAGCACAGTTCAGGCCAAGTCCACAGGACTGAGAATACATGGGCTACTGGTGTAAATCTTGAAGTCCAAAAGCCAAAGGCCAGAGATTCTGGACTTCTGATGTCCAAGGAGAAGGAGAGTGTATCACAACTCCAGGAAAAAGACCACATTGATTTTCCTCTGTTTTTGTTCTGTCAGGGCCCCCAGTAATTTGGATGGTGCCCACTCACACTTAGGGAACACCTTCACCACTTTGTCCACTTAGACCCACCAACAAATCTCCTGTGGAAACATCGTCACAGATACATCCCGATATAATGCTTTACCAGTTCTCTAGGTATTCCTTAATCTAGTCAAGTTGACACCAAAAATTAACCATCACAGATTGTATTGTTTCATCTCTCATAAACCGAGGTGTTCTATAAGAGCCTTTAACATCAGCTGAAGAAATTTTCATTTCAAGAGAGATTAGTGAACTTACGTTAATGAAGAGAACTTTACAACCTGATTGTTATGAGGGAGGATGCCAGCATGTCAGTGTGACAGGTGGTGCTCCAGTAACTAAATTGCCAAACACAAACAGTCTGGATGCTTCCCAGGTAATGGCCCATCAGGTGGATATACCGACACACGGACATAGCAAATGAATCTCACAGAAGACCCTGAATTCCCTGGACTGATCCATTACAGCAGTTTGGTTGTGAATAATAAAGGAAGGCATCAGTTTGAGGGAGACAGAACTATTGTAAAATCTTCAAGAGGAAGAACATATCTTAACAACAAAATATATAATGTGATAATATTTGGTTATATGAAATTATTGCTTTAGGACATGTGATGGATAATGAATTAGATAAAGTTTGTCTAATTGTATCATAAAAATTTCATATTATTTCAATAGAACCACCCACTGGTCATTTAAAATTATTATTCTCAAATGTATTGCATCCATTTTTTCATGAAGCTATTTGTAAAGTTTCCCCAACTACCTTTGGTTGGAAACTATCTTTTCCCTGAATAATTCCTGTAGAAGATGAATAAAATATTTATAATCTTCCTTATTTTTAATGCTTGTCAGCACTCAAACTGTATATCCCAATCACAAAATTATTTGATTTCATTTATAACTCACATTCACCCTTTACCTGAAATAAAAAAAAGAAAAAGAAAAAAAATGACATGAGAACTGAAACATTTTTAATAAATTTTTATTTTTAAATAATTTAAAATCTGTAACAGTTTACAAAAACAATACAGACAGTTCCTGTGTAGTATCCATCCAGCTCCCTATAATGATGCTTTTTTACTGCTATCTCTAACCATGGCTCTTGGACTTGAGAATAGAATTGTGAAAAGAATGATAGTATTTAAGACTAAACTAAATACATTTTTTTGCTTTAAACACTACCTAAAACAGTGATTTTCAATAGGAGCACACAATGCTAGTGACATCTACTAGATAGAAGTCAGGAATATGCAATGTGCTGCAACACATGGTCCAGCCCCACTTGATACAGAATTATCTGAATCAATTTGCCAAAAGTGTCAAAATTGAGAAACTCTAACCTAGGGCTTTTAGCTATAACATATCTCCATAGTCTAGTTTAATAATCAGATTATCTACATTGTAAATAATTGTATTAGTCTGCTGGGGCTGATGTACCATATTAATAGTATCAGAGACTGCGTGACTTAAACAAGAGAAATTTACTTTCTCTAGTTCTGAAGGTTGAAAGTTCTAGAACAGGGTGCTACCAACGTTGTTTTCAGGTAAGGGCTTTCTTCCTTGCTTAGAGATGGCTACTGTCTCACTGTGTCATTACATAGCAGAGAGAGAGGGAGAGAGAGAGCACGTTCTCTGCTGTCTCTTCTTACAAGGGCACTAATTCTGCCATGCAGGCCCCACTTTCAGGACCTTGTCTAAACGGCATCACCTCCCAAAGGCCTCATCTCCAGTAACATCACATTGTGAGTAAAAACTTCAACGTGTGAATTTTGAGGGGGTACAATTTTGTTAATTGCAGTAATTAAATAAAAAAATTCTAAAATCAGTAACAAATATGATAAATTCAAATAAACTGGTAGGTTAATCATAAAATACATTGCAAATATTATTGGACATAATGAATGCCTGATAAATATAAGCAATTTAGCACATATATAAATATGTAAATACATATATCCCATTAAAACTACATTACATTTTCAGACCTTGATATAATTAATTATTTAGCACAGCAGAAAGTTTAATTCATGTCTGAAGAATATCCTGAAAGTTTGTTCAAATGAAAACCCTTAAAACTATGGGCTATTTATAAGTCCACAATTTTCTATTAAATTAAAGATATTTCTAAATAAGCCATGAACTTGGATTTTCTATACACAGTATTTTCACCTTGTACTTCTGGTTGGCAGAATACAGATAAAGAGGACCCTTTTTCCAGGAATCCATCTACTGCCTCTAAATGTGGCTTGAAGATTTCCATAACTCACTTGGGATGAGATTTGTGTTCTTTTTCTACACGTATGTGTCACTACGGGAGTTTCCTGTACCACTAGCAAAGAAATTTTATAAGCCACCGAACAGGTAAATTGAAAAGGGGAAGAGAATTTCTCCAGGAAAGTGATAAAATAGTAATTGCGTTAGAGAACACGTGAATTTTCAAGATGGTTCCTGGACAAATTCCTCTCTGAAAGTCTTTCTGTATAGTTTATGTCATTTTGGTTTGAGCTAGTTCAAGTGAAACAAAAATATACACATGATAACACACTCTCTTAATACAATGACTGGTGTGTACCTACTTCTACTGAAAGCTAATTGCTTCAGCTCTGCTTTTTTAACCCTCTAGGAAACATTACTGTCTTTTGTATTTTTAGTATCTCTTTTCACTGTAACTTTTCCTCTGCTACTGTCCTTCTCTGCCTAATGTGCCCAACTAAACTAAATGAAAGAACTGTCTACACCTCGTGCCTTTATTTCTGCAATTTCAACTCTGTTCTCAAATTATTACAGTCTGGGCTCTGCCCCTCCTCGCGATGGAACACACTCTAATCCAGGCCGCACCCGTGTCATTTTGCCCTGTGGACACTTTGCCTTTTTCGACACCTCTACTTTCTTCCTCACCTCTTCCCTGTATCCTGTGTCACCACCATTCCCTGGTCTCTCAGTTACCTCCCCCACCTCTCCATCCTTTGCTTTTCCTTCGCCAATAAATGTGGACCTTCCAAAGTGTTTGAAATTCCAAAGTTTCTGTCATTGTCTAATCTCAGGCAACCCCCTTGCTTTAGTTACCTCGACAGTGAGATTTCTCAAGCATGTACTGTCAGGCAAATATCCTGACAGACGCGTGCTCCCTGGTCTCTTGCCCGTCTCTGTTCAAACTCAAACCATGTGGCACTTGCCCCATCATTTCCCCTCATTACTACTACCAGCCTCCTTCCCTTTCACGAACTCTGATTTTCCTCCTACCATATAATAAATAAAATTGCCATTTTCCCATTTGCACTGGGTAGGAGACTGAGGTACTCTTTCATTGCTGGGCTTTCAGATGCTGCCAATTTTGTACAATGTCATCAAGAGACTTCCATGTAGATGTGATGGCTATTTCCCTCCTGGGTTGCTCAGTGCACAACCTGCATAGCTATGTGGGGTACACAGGTATTCCCCTTCTCCTTCATGACCAACATTCAATCAACAAATATATTTAGTTCTACTTCTCAAATATCTCTTGCATATATCTATTTTTGCCATAGGCTTTCTAGTAGCATCTATGGTCATCTTTTCCCTGGACTGTAGATCCAGCTCTCTGACTTGTCTCCTGCTTCCATGCTACCCCTCCAGTCTCCGTGATCAGAGTGCTATTTATAAACACAATTCTTGCTTAAACTCTTGAATAGCCTCCGAATGCCCCCTAGATGATGAACAAAGCACCTGTCTCTCAAGTCCTCCAGATCTGGCCCCTTCTCCCTCATCCTCACCACTCTTCCTCTAGGGTAAGGACTTTGTCCCAAAGGCACCATGCTGTCTCTCACCCACAGGCCATTGCCATGTCCTCTGCCTGGAACATTCTCTCCACCGGCATGCTTCACTCCCAGTTTGCTCTCAGCTTAAACATTCCTTTATTAGGACCCCTTCTCTGTCCCCCAGACCTGGCATTGTGCCCTGCTTGCATTGCTCAGTGCCCAGAGCTTCGTCACTGTAACGATCAAGCTTCACTGTGATCACAGTTTTCATTGTCTACCGGAAAGACGAGTGTATCTCCTGTCCACTAGTGTATCCTCAGCATCCAACACGACACTAGGCACAGAGTAAGTTTTCAACAAATTGCTGCTCTTCATTGAATGCGTTCCATCATTTCCTTAGAATCTCAAACATGTGATTTAAATAACTCACAGAAATAAAAACTTTAAAGATTTTAGCAAGTTCTAATTTCCAAAACATTATTCATATGGCTTAAAACTTCTTGTCTTAAGAAAGAATGAATTCTGGAAGAATAGCTTTAAAAAATAAAAATGGCTTATTGTCAAAGAGCTAACTTTTACAACCTCCAAACTCAAGTCTGCAATAATATAAGTACTAATATTTTTGCTCTTGCAGAGAATTGTGTGACAGCTTTTCTGAGGAAGATAAAAGATGTCCCTTTTTTATTTCACTATGTGTTTCTTATTGAAATATATGAGATTAAATTTCTCTGAGGGAAAAAATCTAGATTAATAAGAGAAAAGTCTCATCATTTACAAACTTTGTGAATTTTAACATATTTTTATTGTAGATGGTAGACACCTAACATTAAGGCGACACATAAGCCGTATTAGCCTGGGGTTATTTGTTGTTTTTTTCCCTGTCCAAGGGGATTGTTTATATTTTCTGATGCTTCCTCTTTCTTACTTCTTTCATAAACCATGCCCAAGATCTATAAATGACCAAATAAAAAATTACATCCTTGCCGAATACCAGATTTTAACAGGGAAATAATGTGCCTGCTTTAAAACCTAATAAAACATTTCTTGAATCAGAATGCTTTATTTGAAACTCTTGAGTAATTGTTTTGAGTTGCAGATTTGTGAACCAAGACTGGAATCAATAACGTTATTTAAAACAAGTGTATATATTTGGATGCTTTATTTGTGTTCTGACATTATTTTATCTCATAAATTTTGATGAGAGCCTTTTTAGGTTCCCATGCTAGCTGGAAGATTTAGCTCACAATTCTCCTGTCCATGATACTGTGTGGCGAAGACAGGTTAGTACACAGAGGGCCCTTAAGTAACACACACTTGACGTTTTATATATACTGCTCCCAGACAATATTGAAATCTACACAATGGGAACAGACTAATTTTCTCCCTTAATATCTATCGAGGTTTTTCTGTCAACTTTTACCGCCTAACTCAAATATATATTGGCATTAGCATTTGCATCAAAATACCATGAATTATGATGCTATCAATTGATTTGTTGATCCAGTAGTTAATAATTTCTGGAGAACATTTTAACCTGTCTTCAAATATATCTCTAAGTTACCTGATGAAATCTATTATTTAAGAATAAAAATTACCTTATGTCTTCCATATCTTTCCTATTTTCCTAATTTATTTATTGTTTTCATATGAGGTATGCTATTTTCTTAAATCTTTCCTCTATTTTAGTGATTTATATATGTTTTTCACTGTTATAATATATGTAATTTATTTATATAACATATAAATATATACTTTATCATTTTATTGTGGATGAACAGTTGTATTGTTTCCAATTTGGGGACAATATGAATTATGCTGTGATGTACATTCTTGTACATGTGTGATTTTATGTTTAATAATACTATTCTATTTCTTGACCTATCTAATTAATTATTTTGACTTATAATCATGGTGTTTTTATTATAATTTTATTTCCCTAGTTGAAACTCTGCCTTTACATTTCATTTTCTTATTATGTTATGTCTTTTTATGTGCTCATGATTTATGTCCTTTTAATATGAATATTTTATTGCCCTTTCTTATTATCTATGTCCTTTTAATATAAATATATTTTATCTAGTTTAACATCAGGAAACAATTGCGAGGGTTTTCCTTCCATTTTTAGTTTTCTTCTAGTTGGTTCTGTTGTCTCCTTTCACCTGTGATGGCTGTTTTTCCCTGTTCTATGTTTGCATGGTTGGCATTGCATCTTGTTCACGATGACGAAGTTTGGACAGTTCTCCCACTTGCTCTCTTGAGGCAGGCTGGCTTCATGTCTCTTTTCCCACACTACTGGGCGGCAGCTGATTTTCTCTCCAGAACTGTAGTGCACTTGTATGCAGGCTGAGAAAATGTCTTGAGTGCTGGAGACCAGGGAGCCCCACTGGGATGGTATCCTCTTTACTTAAGTGCTTTGGCCTCTATTCTCTTTTTTGAGTGTGTTCAATATCTTAAATCAGAATCATTACTATATATTGTGCTACGTTTGTGAGTGAGTGTGGTGCATGTGTATATTTGTGTGTGTGTGTGTGTGTGTATCCCAATGGATAACACCCTAATATTTCAGACCATTTCTCAATTCATAATGTATTCGTGGAGTCTCAAATCAAGCAGAGGGAAACAGCCTTCTTGTCCACTTTCCTTAATTACACACATTTATCCCCATTCATAAGAGGAAAAGGTTAAGTGTGAATCTTCAGGTTGACTATTTACAAGCCTGATGGATTATGGATTAGTGATCACTGTTGGTATTTAATCAAATTGAAGCCTACCTCTGCGACAGGCATGAGGCTTAGGTTAGAAGAAAGCCAGGTTGCATTCATCTGCTCCCTCCAGAATTTATATTTTCTTCCCCTTGGTCAAATATATGTGTGTGTGTGTGTGTGTGTGTGTGTGTGTGTGTGTGTGTGTGTACATTTATGTGTGCATATACACATATATAAAAATATATACATATATGTGTATATGTATAATTATTGACAAGAGGTTATGTCCCTTCCCTGTTTCAGCTGCCATAAGTGGTATTTTTTTCTTATTAGCCTTATTTGAGTTTAGAGACATCCTTCATAAAAAGTTCATCAGAGGAAAGGAACTACAGACTCTGTCATAAGGATTAACACATACTCTGAAATAAGGCAAGGCTCAGTAAAAGCCCACAAATGTGTAGAGATAGATTTATTCCTTTTAGAATCCCTTTTCCATACAAGCATATGAATCCCTTTCACAATGAGCTTTCATATGTCAATATTCCCAGTGAAGATAAAGACTAAAGAAAGGCGAAGTCTTATGCCTCAGTCTCATCTGGAGTCCATAAATCTCGAGGGTCTTACCAGGAAAATCTATGCTATAAATTGGCTACTTATTAACCAGCAGCCCTACAAATATTTACCACAATTCAGTGCTTAGCAGGGGTGCTGTTTTGTCTGACTTTCTTGCCATCATGCACGTGTGCAAGTGTAGTTATTAAATGAAGTAAAATCTATATGAGTGAGCCACATAGTATACATTTAAAGATAAAGGGAATAAATCATGGATAAGCTACAGATTTATATTCACAGATCCACCCATCGGTATTGCTCACTGATGACTATTAATAGCAATGGCAGGTGAGTTATTGGGACAGTGGTCAGAGTAAGCACATCTGACACTGTGGACACTGGACTGATGATGTGAAATAAGAACAGCTGTAGCTCGGCAGCACCCCGCCCGGCACAGTGGCCCACTGAAGCTCTGAGGAGGACCATGGAACATTTATCTCCACAAGGGACAGAATAACTACACATAAGAAAAATCTATGGTCAAGACAATATTTCTAAAAGAAGAAGGTTCAGGAAGGGATCTCGGGCTTCTCAGATCTTAGCTGATAAGTTCCGAGGCATTGGTTATAAAGCATTGGTCTCAAGTTTCCAGTTGTTCTTGGGAAAATTACTGTACATCGTACTTCACTGATGAATGTTATGGTTTGAGTTGCTTTGTTGATATAACTTTTACTGTTCCAACTACAGTTATGGGAGAACTTCCAACATTTAACATTAAGAATATTGGTAATCTGAGATGAGCCTTAGAATAAAAACTAACATAATATATGACAATACAAATAAAAGTTTTCTATTCTTTCAACATAGGTCATTGTGCTGAAATACAGTGACAATTTACTATTTTTAGTGTGGGCTCTGGACATAGATGTGCTGGGCTCAAATCCCATCTCTGCGTCTTATTAGCAATACATCCTAGGCAAGCCAGTTGCAATACATCCAATACATCCAGGCAAGCAACACATCCTGTCTGCCCTCAGCTCCTTCTCCTGTAAAGCAGAAAAATGATCACATCTATGCACAGAGTACTCTGGAGTAGTAAGTGATTTAACATAACTGTCTTGAGACATGTGTTGTCCATAGTAAATATTCAAAAATATCAACTCTTCCATTTACCCATGTAACAGGACCCCTTCTAGCCAACAGGAATGTATGAACAAAAAAGACAGAGACCTTGCCTCCATGAACTTTAGCTCTAGTGAATAAAAGAGAACACAAATAATGTTTTTAAAAAAGTGAAATAATTATTGCAAAAGAAAAAAGAAACAATAACAAGAAGAACATAACATGAAAAAATACATCTAGGCCATGTGGTAGCAACCTGGATGTGGAAAAGGAGCATTGAGGATCCTACCTTAGGTCGGATTATTTGGGAAGACCTCTCTTGAAAGGCAGTATTTGCCCTGAGAACTGAATGGCAGTAAAGGATCAGCCTTGTATAGCTCCAAGGGAAAAGAAATGCAAGCAGAGGGAGCGGGAGCAGGAAATGCCTCACAGCAGTGCATTAAAATGCATGACGAACACCCTTATACATGGAACACAATGATGTCAGCAGAGACCAAGGTGAAAGAGGTGAGAACATCAGACAGTGGCCAACTAAGATAGACCCATAATTGTCATGGGGAAGAGTTTATACTCAATTCCAAGCATGATCAGAACCCAATGGAGGCTTTTAAACTGGAGAATAATGTAATCTGATTTTCATTTCCAAAGGTCATTCTGGCCAGCATGTGGAGAAGGGATTGCACCAGACACAAGAATCAAAGCTGGGACCACTCCCAGTTGGAGGTCTGGGTAAGAGATCACAAGTAGAAAGAGAGAGAGCGAGCGTGCAGTGAGGATGCAGAGAGATGAATAATTCAGGACCTAAGCAATGGGGCATGCTGAGGGGTTAGAAGTGGGTGGGTTAGAAAGAGAAATCAAGCTGGGGTTTAAGGAACTCAGTAGATCCTGGGGCTATTTCTTAAGGGGGAAAGTCAGAGGGCTAAGTTTGGTGACTATATCAAGAGCACTTTATGGGATACGCTGAATGCGACATAGTTGCCTGATGTCCAAGGGGGAGCCATTGCTTACGCAGTTGTTTGCAGGACTGGGGCTCCAGAGAAATTAGGACTATGGATCCCAATCTGTGAGTCACCAGCATATCATAGATTTAAACGATGACACGGAAGACGTCACCTGCAGAAGCACACAGATGGAGAAGAGAAGAAAGAACAGAAAACAGAGGCCCTAGGCTGGTTTGGAAGAGGGAAGAAAAGCCAGCAAGTGAGATTGAGAACAAACAGGTGAAGGGAAAGAAACAAATCAGGAGGTTATTACGTAATAGACTTAAGAGAGGAAATTAGTTCAAGAAAGAGATCTGCTGTGTCAAAAATGAATACGATGGGCCGGGCGCCGTGGCTCACGCCTGTAATCCTAGCTCTCTGGGAGGCCGAGGCAGGTGGATTGTTTGAGCTCAGGAGTTCGAAACCAGCCTGAGCAAGACCCTGTCTCTACTAAAAATAGAAAGAAATTAATCGGACAACTAAAAATATATAGAAAAAATTAGCCAGGCATGGTGGCGCATGTCTGTAGTCTCAGCTACTCGGGAGGCTGAGGCAGTAGGATCACTTGAGCCCAGAAGTTTGAGGTTGCTGTGAGCTAGGCTGATGCCATGGCACTCTAACCCGGGCGACACAGTGAGACTCTGCCTCAAAAAAAAAAAAAAATGAATACAATGAGGGCAGGGAAGTAACCATTGGATTTAACAACATGGAGATCATTTGAAATAATGACAAGAGTTGTCCTAAAGAAAGCGTGTGCCTCTAGTGATCTTATAAGTTAAAACGTTATTTCATCTTATGTAAATGGCCTTAAATATACCACATCTAACTGGAGTCTTTCATTTTATCTAACAAATTTCACCTATTTATTGTTAGAAATGTCACGAATGATACTGGATTTGCCCTCATCTAAATGGGCCAAAATCTTGCATGTGTCCTAGCCTTCAAGTAGTTAATTCTATTGCTTAACATCTGAACTATGATATTAATTTTGTTCAGTGAAATTTTAAGTTCTCATGAATTTGAATATTGCTAGATTATTTATAGTAGCCTCATTTTATCCTTATCCTCATTTATGTTTCCCTCCACATGTATTCATACACTTGATTCATTTTTCGAACTAAGATTTTTTTCCTTTAGTGTAATCTGGTTGCCCTCATTGGTACAGAATTGAATTTATACCATGAATTATGCTTTCAGTATGAATGCACTATCACCCCTCAGTCTGTGGACAGACTTGTGTTTGGTTGCTTTCATCTGCATCTTGATTTTATCATCTTCTCCATGTGGATGCAACTCAAGTATATTTAATCCTAATCCAGCTCCCAATTTCTATATGCATATATGTAACCAACTAGCATTTATGTAAATAAATAAATGTTTATCTAAAAACTTTTTAAAAAGAAACTTATAATAAATGAATGTAAATCTATTAGTTTACTCTGTGCTGTGGACTGAACTGTGTCCTCTTCAATTGATAGGTTGATGCCCTAACCCCCAATGTGACCTTCTTTGGAGACAGGGCTTTTAGGAGGTAATTAATGTTAAATGAGGTCATGAACATGGGGTTGTAATCTGATAGAATTGGTGGCCTTATAAGAAGAGGAAGAGACAGAGTCTCTTCCATGCACACATACCACGGAAAGGCCATGTGACGTCACAGTAAGAAGGTGACTGTCTGCAAGATGAGAAGGGGGGGAGTCTCTCCGGGACCTACCATGCTAGCCCACAATCTTGGAATTCCAGCCTCTAGACTCTGAGAAATAAATTTCTGTTGTTAAAGCCTCCTAGTCCATGGTATTTTGCTATGGCAACTAAAGCAGACCAAGACACCATGTATATAAAAATAGTGAGAAAATATTGCTGTTTTATATGTATTCATTTTATATAAATGTATACATCCATATATTAAATATTATCACTTTTTCATTTGAAATTTTCTTTGGAGATAAGTCCATATTGATATGTAGACAATACCACCTTGGATTGTTCTGTATCTCATTTTATTGATAGATCTAGGCTTTTCGTTTCTCATTATTACAAACAATGATGGAATGATTCTTTTTTTTTATATTTTTTCTTTGTTAAAATTTATTATTTAAGGTAAAAATATACAATTTACCATATTTACTATTTTTAATGGTACAGTTTACTGGTAATAAATATATTTATATTCCTTTTTTCCTCTTCATTCCCCTACTTCCTTTACTGGTCTCTGATAACCATCAATCTACTCTATCTTCATGAGATCCACTTTTTTAGCTCTCACATAATGAGTGAGAACATGTGACATTTGTCTTTCTGTGCTTGGCTTATTTCACTTAACAAAGCGTCCTCCAGTTCCATCCATGTTGCTGCAA